>JAHWFP010055091.1:18108-58573 GCA_023313725.1 Lithobius niger | reverse complement strand
GCAGGTTAAAATTTGGTTGTTTCCTTCTAGCTAATAACCTTTTTCAACATAACTCAACGAAATCATAACATCTGCTCGTTGCACTTAACCACTATAGGAAGAAACGCAACCATAAAAAAACAAAAGGATTCCATTAACGACACATATTACTTTCATTTGAAAAAAGAATGCCTGGAGAAATTCAATTCAGCATGGCGAGAAAAGTGGTGTCTACACTAGCGATGGAAATCCCGAATATGAAACCCGAAATCGTCGTATCAAGGCGATGGGGTGTATACAAATCGAATGCTTAGAGCAGACGACGTATTTACACCAAAGTACGAAACAATAATATGCATGCCTTTCATTGTTTAAAGATTCCTCATTGTCACAGTAATGTGAAATTTCAAAACCGAAATTGCGTTGCGTGGAAGATTATGCCTAACTATCGACCCAGTGTTGTTAGCTGCTACTTACGAAATTAGATCGGAGGTAAATATTAGGCCTAAACTCTAAGAATTAAGCCTAAACTCTCGACCCAGCTTTGTTAGCTGCTACTTAACGAAATTAGATCGGAGATAAATATTAGGCCTAAATTCTAATTATAAGCCTAAAACCTAAAACTAGGCATAAACGCTAACACATTTTTAACCTACAATTGTGATGATTATTTCTTTTAGATTGTATAATAGAGATTGTTGTTGCAGTGTGTGATAGAGGTGTGTGCCTCAACATTTTTTTTTTGGTGGCAGTGTCAAGTCTTATACCAGGGCCAGTATTGTGAACCTTTTGAATTTCCTCCTTATTGTTAAAACTAACGTACTGATGATTGTTTGTTTTGCAGGTAAATATCTTATTATTAATATTTTAATATACGAACTCAGTACAGCAGCAGTTTCACACAGCAGTTTCCATAAACAATGTGAGAATTAGCGCCAACAGCAGCTCAAAAAGCGGTGGCTACGCGTGCTGTTTTATTTTTACTCGGCAGCGATGACCCACATCTTTACTGTGGGCTGTGAAAAAAGGCTACAAATAGCTAAACTGAAAGTAAATGTTGGAGCAAACGAAACATAAATTTGACACGTACTATAGGCCTACATTTAAAAAAAAAGCTAAAATATGAAAAAGGCCAGCAAAGAGCAGCAGTGTGTCACACCAATAGGCAAACAGGCCAAATTGAGCCCAGATCTTTAAGGAGCATCAAAAAATCTGGTATCGTCATTAAAATAAAAACTAAATATTAGTTTGAAATGAAGATCTGTTCGCTCCACCTACAATAGGCCCAAAGCCTGTTTCCTAGTTAAAGAACCCCTACAAATTTAGTTAGAAGGAGATTTGTAATCAGTCTAGCCTATTTTCAAGGACAGATTTACACTTGTGGTTCATGAATAAAATACATTTATTAATATTCTATAACAATAAATATTATGCATTGTATATACATGTACAATATTATATTCTGGGTATGAATCAGACAGAGTTTCTTGCTAAAAGCTGCTCATGAAAACATGTTCGTATTGTTTTTAATTTGCTTGTTAAGTCACTCAATATATAAAAGGTTCAGAAATTATTGCAACATTAAACACTTTTGCAGCTGCCTCTCTATCTCTAGCCATGAAAGCCATAGACGTTTAAAAATACGGGTGGGTGCCAAAAATCATGCTGGTGATGAATCAACACGTTTCTTGATACATTCGTTAAAATACTGAAATATCGTTTCAAACACAGTACAGCCAAATATTTTTTAGTATAAAGACATCAATCAAGTAAGTCATGTTGCAGTAAACCACAACAGTACTGCTACCATATGAACGGTAGACGAAAAGCTTGCTGCGTAAAAGGACCTCAACGAGAAAATTGCAAAACGAGTATTAGAAATGAAATAGGAATTTCAACAAAAGATGGGTATAAGGTACATTTTATAGAACGTTTTTAACCCAACGTATCTTTTCATTAAAAACGAGACACGTTTCTTTAGAACTATTAGTTACTGTCAGTGTGAAGAGCTACTTACTTAATATGGCTACAGGAAATCATATGCAGACATTCTCAATAAGTACACGAAAAGCGCATCAGTAACTAGTAGTTCTGGAGGATCCCATTATTTTTGTATCTTGATGGGAGGGTCAAATTTTTAATTGGGACCTGAATGGGGGGGGGGGAATCATCGAAAATTTTGTGGTCACATTTTCAGTCTCCCCCCGGCCCATGAATAATAACCGGTTCCTTAGACGCTTTGGAAAAATAGAAAGTTCCAGTTCCAATACCAAAATTTGAATTTCTCGTAAGTTACTTGGTTCTGAATTAAGTGCTGCACGTAATTATTAAACTAAATTAAAAGTTATAAAAGCAGGGAGGTGTTTATTAACTTAGGTTGGCATAAGTCCAGCAGAGTTTCTTGAAGAGCAATAGGAATACCACCAAATTCCTAAAATTGGCACCATTCCCAACAACAAGACACTATGATGGAAAATAATGACCTGCTATTTGCCACGAGCAAGCCATCGGCTGGTGTCACGTGCCATTAATGAATTTCTAACCGACTACAACGACACACAATCACCGGCAACTGACTCAGACATAACGAAGAACCACACTTTTTAAAGGCACGGTACATAATCATGAAAAAACGTTTTTGCGCAGACGTGGCACCACACATATAGGTTTAAATAATACTGAATTCACAAAAAGCCAGAGCACAAAATAATTTTTAAATTACACTCGGAAATTACAACTCAATATTAAAATATAATTAATACAAGTAAAAGAACTTAAAACTATAAAATTATTATTAAGGATAAAATGCAACGGAGATGACGTCACGCATTCGAAGACACGCACGACAGCTAGTGTGAATTCGCAAAAGGTGCAAGGTGCACTGAAACCTGGAATAACCAATAAATAACATTACATTCAATAAACATTAAAATCACCTGGTAGGTTTTTGTTTCTATTGCCTAAACGAAAATATGCATTACCTGTCTTTTATGCATTTCCTTCCTTGAATGATATCTTCCTCTAGAGAAAACTTGTTGGCTTCCTGCCAGACTCGTAGCTTATACTTCTGCGCAGGTGCGGTGCAGGCTCCCTATAAAAGCGTCAGCCTCAGACCTCGCTTCATCTTCCGTTTCTCTAGTCGTAACCATGGTGACTCAGAGGGGAGGCTGGATGGACGGGTAAATGTAATGTATATTTTCGCTTTGGCAATAGAAACAAAAATCAACCAGGTGGCCCTGATATTTTAATGTTTCTATATGCCGACGAAAATCTATATTACCTGCCTTTTACGCATTATAACACACCACATCGCCTTTGGTTACCGGATCATGGTAACGGTTACCTGACCTACTAGCTGGTGGCCCCAGAATCAACGGACTCAGTGAACTTAAGCAATCCAAGGTCCAGGTGCGACCGGACCTGTTCTCTTACCAAGGTGGGCCTGATGAACGACCGTCACAGCAAAATTGTCGTAACACAAATTCTGGAACCGAAGGGTTGCATGGTGACTATAGAGGCGGCTGCTAATTGTGTCTTATCCGTTCATAATGTCTTTGCTGGTCGTTATGTCGTTGTGTTGTTTCGTATGTTTTAGGTCAGGTGAAGTTAAAGGCCAAGGTCGATGCTTGTAGCTGCAGGGACTTAGGATAAAATAGCCACAACATAAAAACTGGTAGCTCAATTGTACCTCGCTGAAGAGGGAGGATGGTTCAATATTCGTGGGATGGCTGTTGTCTTTGAAGAAGTTTTACTATCTTGATGGAACTTGCAGTCGTCTGTCAGTTGCATTTGTGCGTGGTGACCTAGTTGCTGTTTCCAGGACGATTAGTGTCTGTTCGAGAGACTAATGTCGATCGAGTCAAATTGTAAAGCCCAACCAATGGAAATATTCGGAAATTCCAAGGAGTCGGAGCTTTGTAGCTGAAGTAAGGACTGGTGATGGAATTCTTGAGCGCGCCAGATGTAGAACAGGGTCGCTAAGACGAGGGTTGGTGCCGATGATGCGACCAGGAACTCAGGGTTCACCTTATAGTAGAGATGAATTGAGAAAGCGAAGTCCAGTATTAGATCGTGGACCACATGATAGAGCCTGTGTCAATAGTGAAATGGCCAAACGACGTCAAGCTACGTCATGCCTTGAAGAGCGAAGTGTTGCGTAGGGAAATCGTTACATGAGTAACCCATGGAAGAGGCGATGCGAGATCACACAGTCATAGTTGGTGGGTGCCATTCCCCATCAATTAAAAGGTTGAAACAAACGTGGAACCGACTCAGTGCAGGATAAAAGGTAGTTGTGATACAGCAGGGGCCTAGGGTCGCCTGTCTTATCCAGTGTACGATCTGTTCACGGTCAGGGCCTTACGGTAAGATGCAGGTGTGACTTACACAGCCTGACTAGGATTATGACAGTGGCGTTGACAAACCAACCGTTATGTGTTGTGAATGGTGGATGAGTAGACAGGACGTGAAGACACTTGGAGAGAGAGTAGTGCCTAAGTTGTCACGGAGGGCTCGTTGATAACAGTTAATGAAAGTGGATCATTTTTGAGAAATCTTATGTATTTAAATAATTAGCCGTTACATCAGCAAAATTATGCTTTCTTCGTTCAGATTAAAGCATGCAGAAACCCCGAAGGTCGCTGTTACTAAAACAGAATGCAAAGCATGTTATTAACAAAAACCCCATTAGCTCGTGGATGCTCGTATTGTTGTGCAACCATCATCTAACGTGCATCCCTTTATACTTACGTAATCCACGGCAACGTTATATGTTTGTTTATTTTGTCCTTTGTTACAGTTCAGTTTTTAGTTCGTCCAGGCTTTTACAATAAATCTAACGATCAGTGTTGATTGTTCAAGCCATTGTTGCTTGAAATCTTTGGTTGCAACTTGGAAAAGAAACGAAATTTAAATTCGCTGGTAGCGAATTTCAAAACCCTCCCACGTATTTGTCCTGACCCCTACAACCCTCAAATCAACAATAGGACCATAATCAGATCACCATGCATCCGTATGCAAAAGTTCAGGTACGTAGGTCGTCTAAATTTTGTGCTAGCCATGAGCAAAAAGTCTGGGATTTAACATGGGAAAATACTTATTAGCTACCTAGCTAGCTACTAGCTTGCTAGACAGTAACATAAAAGCAACGTTATTTACGCATCTTTTTTTCTAAGAATGGTGGAGACTCAGCCTTTAACTTTTATTTTTTCTTTATCCCTGTACGTTCCCCTTACATATACCACAATTTGAAAGAGTTCTGTCGCATTGGGATTTATCCTCAACATCCCAAAAGATGTTTTAAGTTGCTTACAGTTAACAGACACATGTCTGTGAATATGGCCACCTTTTTATTATTAACAATCAATTTTTTAACAATGGTTGTCTGCAATGGGATGATTGACTCTTACTCGGTGGTGACACACTATCATATGTCTAGATATCCAGAGTGAGCACAGCTATGCACTCGAAGTCAGCACGTTGCATACCAAGTAATTAATACTGAAAGTGGCTTAAAATCGAAAAAAAGAGGTTCAAAATTTCGTTGATAAAGTAAAATAACTTTTCCCCTTTCCAAACTTAGTTGACTTTCCATGTGCAAAATTATTTGGAAATATTAGGAAACAAAAACGTTTGGATTGTTCTGTTAAAGTTTAACCAACAATACCTTTTTAGAATTTTTCTTGGAACTAATATATGTGAAATGGGCTTCAGCGAGTCATAACAAAGCTAATACAGAAAAGAAATATAGATTGGTTGAATAAATGAAGAAACAACGTTCTGGAAAAAAGCTTGAATAAGTGACATTCTATAGTTTAGGGTTTTGAGGAAACGGTTGTATAAATGGTTGAGCCAACTATCTTTCACCACCAAATGCAAGCGTTAATCAGTTGTTTATTAGTGTGATATTTTCAAGCAATATTTTTCATGGCGAATTACAGCTCTTTTGACCAGTCAAGTAATCAAAGCCTAGATATAGGGAGGGGCAGGAATTTATTATTAAAACTACTTTTGTTGTTGGAATGTGAACCATCTTTATTTGTTTTTTTACCGGTGTTTTACAATGAATCAAAGCGAATGTGTTTGGTAAGTTCTTTGTGTACAAATCGTTGGTCAGTTTCTATGATAAAATTATACAATTGGTCTTCATCTGGATGAATCATATTCGCTATGGTCCAGCAAAATGACATGATAATATTAAGTATTATATTTTAGCCCATTGTCCTTAATGAGTGTCTCTAACCATTAACACTTTCGTGAAATAATCACTTCTTGATATCCTTAAAATGAATCTCGGTATTGAACCAAATATTACTATCTGCTTAACGATGGATTTGACATTAACTTATATATAGTCCACACGTTTCCCATCAGTTGCCAAGTGCTTGGACATTTTTGGCTAATCAGTCTGATTATATTTTGAGTGATCATTGTTTCCATCCCCACGAAATTGTGTTAAAACAACGAGGTAAGTAGCAATTGAACTGATGATCTGAAAGACATTTAAAAGTTCGTTCTGCAGCTGGGTAATAAAAGTATGACCATGAAGTTTCATTAAAATAAAACGTACTGTTTTAAATGTTCTTCTGTTAATTGTAAATAGTCCCAAAGAAGATGTTATTTCTATGGAAGAGTGGCCTAAGTATTCAATCAATAGTGTTATCTGTACTTAAAGTTAAATAAAAGTATAAACAACGTGAATGGTTTTCCAGCATTCCTTACAAAGTTTATGACTTAGGCTACCTGAAATATTTCGTCCTGTGATATATCTTTCCTTGTAACCTCGCTCAAGAATTGCTTCCCAAATTGTACCTGTAAATTTGTAAATGTGGTTGTAAATTGTAAGAAGAACTAAAAGTGAAAAAAAAATTGTCTACTGCTTAAGAATATAAGTCATTTCAAAGTTACATTAACTGTAAATAACTGTATACCTAAGCTTTTTCTTTCTAAAGGTTGAAGGTACCCCTTGTTCTTATATACACAGAGAAATAAACAATAAGACAAACCATTTTTTCTCTGGATGTTTGACCAGCATTAAAATTAAATCGTAAAGTAACACTAAACTTTTAATGCTAATTTCTGGCCAGGTGTTGATGGCTGCCAAGCCTATTCATGGATCTGTCTATTTTCCTCAGTAATAAATTTACTGTTATTACTACTATTATTAAAAAGATACGCACCAAAAGTAAAATACCTATTGCCTGCATGGTCATACCATTTCAAACGACGTTCTACAATCGTCCATTCAATAAAAATATTTGTTACTGTTTCATTCTCCCCTCTTCAGCCCGTGCAAATTACTAAGTAGCAGACAATGGACATGGCTACACCCAACCACTTGAGACGAGGATGAAATTCTTTTGACCATAATACCTCTAAACTATTTTTTTCACATAGTTTTGAGCTACCATTTTTTATTTTTATCAGTTCGTACAAAATCTAGTAAATATCATATTCAAAAAAATATACTTACCATATACCATTCTAACAACTTTGGTTTTACATTTGAGGTAAACCGTTTTTTTGGAGCTATTTTACCTGCCATTTTTTATTTGCCTAAAACTTGAATGAGCCCACTCTTGCAGAATATGCTGTTCTGATTATTCGTGATCAATTTATGTTCAATCCGTAGAACAACTTTAGAAGTTATAAAAATAGGCCCGTTTAGAATGCCATTTGGAGCCACTGTTTGAATTCGTTACTATGGTTGAATGGGATCTTCTTTTGTGAATGTGTCATTCTGCATATTCCAAATCAGTTTGTGTTCAATATGATGAATGATTTAGAAGATAGAAGCCTAAAACCCTCAGACGCAATAGTTGACGATCACTTTGGATTTTGAGCAACAGGCAAAAAAATAAAGAACACACGTCGTTCAGCATTATTTCAAGTAATGCCCCTTCTGTATTTCGTTAAATTCGTTAAATTACACACAAACAAATATATATACATTTAAATTTTTTATAAAACTAGAATAGCACCTTACTTGATGAATACGTTGTTCTGATAAATTGTATAACTAGCAGGTGCTCAGTCTGGTGATGAAAGATTTAGAAATTACAATCCCAACATTTTTATTGATGCTATTTTGGACCGTTTAGTAGAATTTTTAGTGACATGTATAAAAGTATATAATTATATTGTTCAGCCTTTGGGACTGGTCTTTATTTATCATCGAGGGCCGAGGCCCCCCCCCCCCTCATCCAACATTTTGGTTCCATCCAAAATTCATCCAAAATTTTGGTCCCATCAAGTGGAGGGTTCACACAAAAAACAACGAACAAACTAAAAAAAAAAAACAGTTTTGGAACTCAAAAAAGACACTTTCAGCAGTCAACATTTCTGAAAATACCTCAGCTTATGGGAGTATGCCCCCAGACCACCATGATGTGAATGTTTATAAGGTTTTGAAGCTATTAGTACCAGGACTACAAGTAAAGTTTCTTTTAATAAACTTGCTAGAAAGCATTGCCTCCTGAGTAGTAGATGTTTTGGTGGAAAGCAATCTCTTTTGAGCAACCCCCAAGTTCCCCCACTGGCTCACTCCTTCCTTTCTGGAGATGGGGCCTCCTCCTATTTTTTTTAAAGTGATGCTGTTTGTGGGAGCATTTTTCGGCGTGTAACTTTCTTGTTGTGACCCTGCCCCTTCTTTTTTGAAAATTTTTGCAGTTTTTTTTGTTTTCTCTGGCAGGAAGTAGGTCGGTTGATTGGCCTCTTTGTTTACAAGTGAAAGTTGTGAAGTCCTTGAGTGCCACTGACTTCGAAAGTAACTAATAGCCTCTGGCGAGCAACGGCCGCTTTCGTCTATGTTCTCAGGGAAGAAAACTCGCTTTGCACATCACTAAAAGTTTACGGAATTTTTTTCTGAATTAATGTTCTAAAATTATGCTATTCACTTACGTTGCCTAACCTAGTCTAACTAATTTAAACTAACTGACAATAACAACAAAAGCACTCGAAACTGAGAATAATAAAAGCAATCGTTTGTTGTAGTTCACTTGCAAGTTTTTGTTGTAGCCCAGGTATTCCATCTACTAACTTCTGAATCACGACCTGCAGGCGAGGTTTCTGTGCATTGTCGGCTTTAGCATTTTCGTTGTTTTGAATATTTTTGAGAAGTTTATACATGTTTTCCCTCGGATTTGTGATGCAAAACGGTACTAGGTGTAGAGTGAAGTCGGTTAGTACAAAATTAAGTGATTTTAGTGTCAATACTTGAAAGTAAAAGTGGCTGTGAATAAAAATTCTCGAGGCGTTAACATGTACGATTTTTGTTCTGAATAAGGTATGTATTTTTTGTTTATTTTTCAAAACAACAACCCTTTATATATATATATATTAAATGAACTTAGTGACATTAAAAATAAATTCATGAGGTTTATGCCAGTGTTGACAAATTATTGTCAGATGGATTTTATACCAAAGTCGGGGTTTTCGGGTGTAAATAATCTGCCAACACTGTCATAAACTAGTGCCTAATCCATGATTAAAATCAAGAATTGTAAGATCACACGAAAAAATGCGGCAGTTACTAATTTATTGTGTAGTACTTCGTTAGCGTGAGTAGTCCGTAGAGTGGCTAATTTTGAACCATACATTTTTAATTAATAACATATGTAGACTCTGAACGGTGTATTTGTGAACATGCCACTCAACTGAACAGATTATTTATGACAGATTGTACTAATTTGTAGAAAAACTCGGCACTTTTACGCAGGATGGGTAAGGGTGATTTCCGCGATAGGCTCCAGCAGTCCTGTCAGGAGATAGCCTTTGAAATGCCCAGCGTATTGAGGCTTGGGGGGATGCCAGTGGCCCCTTGGCTTGTCCCAAGTGGCATTTTCATTTTCGCTCTGGCGTCCCTCCCGAAGGGTTCCACTCTACCAGCAAGGTACTTACTGGAGTTCCGGCGGCTGTGTTCTCAGTACGCCGGTTATCAGCGGCTGTTTACTTATGGGTCGAAGTCAGATGCTGGCGTGGCTTGTGCTTGTGTTTGTAAGGGAGTGACGGTTGCCCATCGCCTTCCATCAGGCTATTCTGTGTTTTCTGCAGAGCTTTTGGCTCTCGGTTTGGCGGTGGAATGGATCCTTGGCCTTCAGGGCACGCATTTCATTATCTTTAGCGATTCCATGAGTGCCCTAGAGTACTTGGCGACTTACAATCCTCGGAACCCTTTGACACAACGTGTCCAAGCTTTGCTTTCCCGCTTGCCTGGCCAGCGGAAAACCGTGCTTTTCTGCTGGATCCCGGCCCATGTTGGGATAGGAGGAAATGAGCAAGCGGATTCTGCAGCAAAAGGGGCCCTTTCTGGCCCTCTCGGAAGGGGTCTCAGCCTTGTTCCCTCGGATGCCTTTCCAACACTGTGTCTGAGGTTACACGCTTTTTGGCAAGCCTTGTGGGATGGACAGGACGGCAATAAATTACGAGCTATTAAAGGCAGTGTTGAAGAATGGCACTCGGCGTGTCGCCGCAGTCGTCGTGAGGAGGTGGTGTTGGCCCGTTTGTGCATTGGTCACACTCGACTTACTCACTGTTTCCTTTTGTGGGGGATTGACCTTCCTGAATGTATTGGTATCGGTGGCCACTTACGGTCCGGCACTTCCTTGTTGATTGTTGCCATCTTGATGGTTTTCGTCGTCGTTTCCATCTTCCGCATGACATTGTGCGTCAATTGGGCGATAAGTCTGTCCTCCTGTCCGGTGTTTTTCAATTTTTGCAGGAGGTACAGATGTATGACAAGATTTAGATTAGGGGTTTGAATAATATCTCTGTAATGTGTGGTGCACTGTAATCTGCAGTGGCAACCCGGACCACTGCACTGTGACTGAGGTTGGCGCTGATGACCAAGCTGTCGACGCGCCATTAAGCCTCACTTCCCCCCCCCCACTTTTACTTTCAGTTTAGCACTTAGTGCTACCTGGAAACCTTGCTATAAAAGTTGCTAATTTGAAGGTTTACTAAGTAGAGAATTCAAAAACCTTATTCTAAAACTTTATTTTAAGATTCGGTCTTACCCTAAATCTTAAAATAAGACTTGTATGTAAATAAAATCGATAAAATAAACGTTCTTCTTACCTGCTCTTACAATTAAACCATCCCGTGCTAAAATTTGTATCCAAATAGAAAATGCGGCTGTGGAAACTGTTTTTATCGGGGTCGACTAGCCAGCTAAAAATGAAATCCCGTCTGGACCATTTTAAAATTTAAAATTTACTGTTTTGGTTAAGTGGGTCACCCAAACAGTATATAAACAAAGATTTTCTGTGGTTTAAACCAGTGCTCTCCCGCGCGGTCGAGGGAGCACACATTTTCCTAGCTAAGTTGAGCTAACTAAGTACTCAAATTTACTCAGGAAAGCAAACGATAAGTTTTTCTTTATAACTAACACAAGCGCTTCCCTAGCTAAGTTGAGCTAATTAAGTACTCAAATTTAGTCTGGAAGCCAAGTAGCGCTTTATTAACACAAGCATTTCCCTAGCTAAACTGAGATAACTAAGTACTCAGTTTTAGTAAGGAAAGCAACCATAGGTTTTTCTTTTTAACTAATACAAGTCCTTTTCCAGTTTATTAATTAATAATTTTTTTTTTAAATTACTTAATTTAATTATAGTCTAGATTTGAGCTTTTTTGTTTTACATCTCTACTGTTCAGTGTGAAAAAGATAGCCAGGTAAGCCAGTTTTTCCTAGAGGGGAAATAGGGGAGGGGGAACGATGTTTGTAACTTTACATGTTATGTTAAAAGTAATGGTTAACATGTAAAGTCAGTTGCCTCGATTCGATTTTCAGACAGGTAAGACACTTTTTCCTAGACCAGGCATGTGACTGCCTTTCTTTCGAAATGTCGGAAAAGGCCAAAAAATGGATTTTTAAATTGGTTTGTATGTAAAAAGCTATTTACAAGTATTTTAATATATTTTGAGGTGGTTACAAAACTTGGAAATCAGGGTTTCCATGGAAGAAACACATCCCTGATTATGTGGCTACCATCAAGTTCATATTTTAAATTAACTGCTCATATCTCGTGAACTTAGAATAAGCTGTTTCTTGATTTATTCAACCTAACCCCAAAATTAGATAAACCACTATTTTTTGGTGGTCAGTTATATTTTGTCTTTCTCGTATTTCTGATAAAATTTCAATCATCTCATTTCGATCAAGGCCGTGGCCTGCCTGAGTCTCTTTATCAAGTCGTTAGGATCATCGTAATATTTATAATCCACTCTGATACCCGCTTGTTTAACCTTGCCTGTCTCTTGTTTTTTGAGGTCATCCCAAATAGGAGCAATAATAGACCTGTATTTAATGCTACGACTAGATTTGGGTTTACGAGTATTTGGGTCGTTGTTGTGATAAATATCGTTAGTGTTTTTTAACATGGCCGCGTAAGCTGCTTTATCTTCCGGCGCAGTGGAAGTTTCTCTCAAATCTTCGAAAACTAGCAAGTTCCAAAGTCCGCATCTTCCTACATTTTGTTTATGACCAAAGGTCAGCTCACCTTTTTTCTTATCATACTGTAAACCAAATACTACGTCAGTGTCTTTGGGATTTTCGAAAAAATTTATCAAAAAATGTTTAGCAGTTTCTCCAATATTCTGACCAGGTAACAAACTATCGACGGACCTTAGAGTGGTGATGTTAGGAAGCTCAGGTGGAGTTGATATGCATCTAGCTTGCACCACGGAATATGAAGGGGTGCGTTTAGGACCGGTGCTCGTAGTTGCTTATTCGGTTTTGGACTCGGGAGGAATTCGCATTAAGGAGATACAGCCAGACTTGAATATTGGGCAAGGCTGTAATCGAGAGAGGTCGGCAATGTTTTCTGACTAGGAGTAATTGCAGGGGAGGGTGATAAAGCCAGTGATCCATAGTGATCTTCGTCACTTTCTTCTTCTTTGTAAATTTTAATTGGCGCAATTTGCGTGGCTGCACCCAAGACCGGTCTCGGTTTCAGGGTGCTTATTACCGGTTTAAAAAAATGTTTGTAGCGATTCTTCTTGCTCTCTCTCACCCAAACATCGATTTACAATTTTTTTTAGTTAAACGTCTTTTGAGTTTTGCGATTTCTCGTTTTGTCTCCATTCTTTTGTTTAATAGGTAAAAACGAACGTTTATATCGGCCCTCATTTAACGTTTTGTTAATTGATAAAAATCCGTAAGGCTTTTTCCAACAATTTTGACATAAAGTTTTTAAACTCTGAAAATTCCGTGTCAGGGCCAACATGATTTTTGTAAACGTGTTTCAAATTTAACTCATCCACCCGAAAAAAGGATTATTAAATTTGCATTATCTCTAACCACTTGTTTAGGGATTTTCGTGTAGGACTGACTGCATTAAAAAAACATCGGCATTCGGATGGCGTCCTTGGGCAATGTAGCAAAGTGTTTTTTGTTTATCTAAAAGACAGTCATCAAAAAGAATAAGGTTTCTAAATTTTTGGTCCAGTTCTTCGGGCGGAATTAAATCTATTTGAGAACCGTGAAAAAATGAGACATCCCTTCCAATTTTTTCCTCAGTTAATAACAATAATAATTATAAAATGTTTACCACTTCCATGGAAGGGTGACAGAAGGGGTTGGACCCACTAACACTGTTCCTTCAAAGCGTTAAAAACAAAACAAAAACATTTACTGGAGTGACTAAACTGGGCACTTCAAAAACCTGTTCCTTGCAAATGAGTCGGCAAAACCCAGATGGGGTAGCAGAACTCACTGTCTCCTACCTAAGACTGTTCCAGATAGGGACAACCCAGACTGAGAAAAAGTTCCGACGACAGTCCAAATGTGTAATGGGGAAAGCCAGTTTCCAATTATATCCTCGGGTCCACATTGATCGGGGTGCTGGATCAAAAAAGGGGAGGTCAACCTTAATAAGTCTTCTAAGGATCTTGTATACTAAAATAAGATCGAACCTCAACCTACGGAGTTCCAACAGCTCCAGGCCTCATTTTTTCAGGCGCTCGCCATACTCCATTTTCCTGAATCCTGGCTTTTCATAAACCTGCGCTGAGTTTTCTCGATGAGATCAATGTCTCCAACCAAGAAAAGGGGCCAAACCGGGGTGGCGTATTCAAGGATAGGCCACACAAAAACCTTGAATGCCCACACCTTAGTTAGGACATCACCAGAAATAAAACAGCGATGTACAATGGCCCATCTAGAATATGCAGAAGCACAGGTTTTCCTGCAATGGAGGGATGATTTAAGATTGCTAGAAAACCATCTGGTAAAGACAATACCAATTACATTTATTTTATTTCCAACATGGAAAATACAGCACTACTGAGCTGAAAGTGTGAGTTGCCATATCTGGAACTATTCCACAACATGGAGGATCTGAGATTCCAGGACAGGGGAGCAGGACACGGAGAGCAACTCAGTTGCAATGTTCAAATCATCAGCGAATTTAAACCCAAAACAATCGTCACTTGGAAACTGCAGGTCGTTGATGTAAATTAAAAAAAGTAGAGGTCCCAAGACAGACTCCGGAGGGACACAAAAGGTACCCATACCCAGGAAGAAACTGAATTCTCCACAATCACCCTCTGAGTGTGGGTAGCCAAAAACGCAGCAAGCCAAGACTTAAGGTCCCCAGTAATACCGCAGCCATTCATCTTAAGGAGCAACTTACGATATATGACCGATTCAAAGGCTTTTTTTTAAATGAATGTGTATTGTGTCACACGGGACTCCTTCATCAAGGGAACTGGTCCATCTGTCAAGTACAGCGAGCAATTGGTGGGTAGAAGATCTGGATGGGAGGAAATGAAACTGGTCTTGAGTAATTACGTTGTTCATTTCGAAGAATGGAATAAATTTGTCTCTTAGCTAGAATTCCATAACCTTGCATGCAACACAGGTCAACGCTATTAGCCTATAGTTCAGAGGGTCAGAGGAAGAGCCCGTCTTGAAACAGGAATGACGTTTGCAGTGCACCAAGCTTTTGGCAGTCTTCCCTTGGTGTAGGAACATGAAAAAAAGCCTGGAGAGGGGGACACAAATCTCCCCCGCCATTTCTCGAAATAGGAAAGCAGAGAACCCATAAGGACTGCAACATTTAATTGGTTTAAGTTTTTTTAAAGTCCGACAGACCAGATCCACGATGAAGGATGCCTGAGGACATGATATAGAATGATCCGAAAGCTGGTGACATGGATTAAGAGGATTACCATCATCGAGTATAATGTTTGATGCAAAGGTATCACAGAGAAGCTGTGCCTTTCTTTGGGAATCAGTAATGAAGGATGATCCTAATTTAAGGGGTGGCAACTTGCGAATCTTAGAGTTTAATCTCCGACAAAGTTTAAATAATGATGCCTGGTTGCCCTCTCTTATTGTAGCCATCACCTGGTACTTGTGCCATGCTTCAACAGAGTCCGAGTACTTTTTGAGAGCATCAGCAATTTCGGCAAATATAGACTGCAATGCTTTCCATTTTGGTTGACATAAACTTTTACTGTAAATAAATAATCTGTCATAATCCAACCATCTTTTGTAACAAATTAAATTAAACAGTAAATTAGTTTGTCCATAATTTGCGGGCCCTATATTTAAGCATCTGATATTTGAAGGTAAGAATGGGTGATTTTTCGGTTCTTTCTTAGGTACAAAAAAGTCGTAGTTTTTGATTTCCATCGCGTTTTTTATTTACACATTTTTTTAATGCTTAGCAAGATACTAGACTCGTAAAGTATTCATCAGAAAACCTGTCACTGGAGACATCTGGATGGGCCACTACATATTCAACGGTAAACCACAACTTCACGTTACTGGGAAAATCAGAGGTAACGAATACTGCATTAATTCTCCCGGTAACTTCTGTCAAGTTTAAAGCAATGTAAGATGGTAAGTTAAACCACCGTTAAGTTTACCTTTTGTTTTGTGGATATTCTCGTGAACCCAAGCTTTAATTAAGACATAGCGTTTTATCGCAGTCGCTTGCCGTTTCGCAAGAGGAATAACAGGGAGAAGTTGTGTGCATAGAATTAAGATAATTGTACACAGTCAAGGAAACTGGTTTCTGATCTTCACACTCGATGTCTAGTTTTTTACAGACATACGGTTTAAGATTTTTCAACAATTTTTGAGGTTCTGCTTCGCTGGGCAAAATTCAGCCGTTATATTTCAATTTTTCGTTCGAAAAAGGAGTTCCCGTACCCTTTAAATCGTTAAACTGTATGGAAGGAGACAAGTCATATAAACCATCGTTAATTTTTGTACCTTTATCATCTTTAACTTTCAGTAAGTTTTTTTGCAAGAGATTTGAGAGATTTGTTTGCCAGGTTGCTTGAGACATCTTGAGGTTATTCCTTTTTTAATATTGAAAGAACGAAAATGATCAGGGGAGGGGGGGGGTATCCTGATGAGCATTCGATTCGAAGCATAGCGTCTTCATTAAACACCCAGTTTGTGAGAATAAGAGGTACAATAACCAAATAAAAGAAAGAAAATACAACTGCCACGATTGGAACTTGAACCTAGAACAGCCACCTACTAAGTCGGGGTATTAATACTATGCGTATATTCTCGGTTCTAGTCCCTGTTGGGAAAATTATTTTTTTTTTCTTTTTTGAGATTATTGCAACTTGTATCCTCACAAACCTGGTCTTTAATGTATGTTGTTTTTTACTTCATTACTTAATCTGCCACGTTTGCTGGGAGGGGGGGGGGGGCAAATTTGTAAATTAAAAAAAGATGTCAGTTAGTAAGGTTGGACAATCGTTGAAAGGGACGAGAGGGGAAGGTGGTGAAGTGATGTGAGTTAGTCCGAGAGGACAGCCCGGGCTAGGGTACGTGTTGACATCTGAAAGCAACTATGATATGCAAAGTGGAGCAGCTATAAACTCTGAAGACACGGTAAATTATTCTCAGATCGATACTCTGATAACGGAAATTCAGGAACTTAACACCGACTTGCCTCCTGCTATTACTCGTCTCAGCGATGAGTTAGCTTCCGCCGTTTGTAGCATTAAAAAATGCTTTATAGTTAGAAGAAGCTGATGGGAATTTTTACGCGAACAAGAAGCAAATTAAGGACATAGCTTTTCCTTGGCACGCTGCTGACATGGCAACAAAAATATACGTTGACAGAAATTGCTTATTACAGGACGACCAGAAAGTATACTTCAACGCAATGCACAAGCAGATTAGAAATTTAAGTGATCCTACTTTGCCGAACGATGCTGTTACTAAGGTATTCTTCGACAACAATTGCTTGTTACAAGATGAGCAGAAAAAACACTTTAATGCTGCGAACAAACAGATTAGAAACCTATGTGAACCAAGTTTGCAGAGCGACACGGCTACGAAGAAATTTGTGCACGAAAACAGTTTCATGCTGATCAGTTTCAGTATGAAAAGCCCTTTGGAAACAGTGATTGGTTCGTTAATTCCAGTCCTCTCTCGATTTTCGTGTGTACAAGTTCAGGTTTAATTCATAAAGCAATTTTATACTGCAGCAATTCGAGTGTTGCATTAGTTGCTGAATGTAAAATAGGAACGAGGTCCTTTCCATTACAAAACTAAAGGACGAGCATTCGACAGCTACTGTTTTCGAAATTCCTTATGTAATAGAAAAAAATTGCCCATTGCGGTAGAAACATTCAAAGAGTTTCAGAAGACGTTTATTTCCAGTTAGCTTTGCACGTAACTTTTCAATAGATGACTCGTCTCATCCTATCTAAAACAGTTTCGTAATTACGAGCCTTATAGAAGGGTCTTAGGGAAAATAAGCAAAGTTTTGTATGCGTTCGTAATTGTATATTTTTCTTGGTACCTAGTAGTTTACCACAGACCAGAGAGGACCCAATGTTACCAAAACTATCGAAATAACAAGGTTCTCCCTAAACGGTGGAATAAGCTACTCAGTGGCTACCATCTCCATCGTGGAAATCTTCCAAGTTTACTATTCCGTTTTCACCAGTAGGCCAAAGTTTTAAGGGAATCGTTTCTTTACTAAAAGTATCTCTGAATTTTGGAATTTTCATTACTCTAACCAACCCGTTTAATCAAAGTTTGTTAAAGGTTTATTAAAATCGATTAAACCTTGGGTGGTCTTAAGTAAAGACCTCTGCCATGGAGCAATTTTTTTTGCTTCTTTTTTAGCTTAATTTTTTTTCTTTGAGGCTGAACCTTCTACTTGCTTGTGATGTTGCACTAGTTCAGCCAGATTCTTTGCATCGTTTTGTGCCTTTTTTATGGCAGATACCACCCTGCAGTTCCTCTCGCCAATCCTCTGATGCCCGCTAAAATCCTAGCAATGCTAACATAAAAAAGCCGCATTTCTTTTTTGTGATCTTGTATTGAGTGCCATATCTTTTTTATTATTATCGTTATTATATAAAAAAAACTTCGACTTTGTCTCTGTCCAGCTTTTGATTCATTTTCCTGTCTCCAATCAGCAGAGCGTGACAGGTGGTATTAGTCGGTACGGCGGCCCTAAACATCAGTTTGAATTGCACGTCCACGATTCCCGATTGAAGCCTCTCAGACTGTTTAGAGCAATCCAACACCACAAGAGGATAAGCTTTCTTGAACTGAAGCAAGTTGAAACTCAAGTCGTTGGTGTCGTAGCACAGCTGCCTAAATTGCTGCCCCATTCTGTTCAAATCGATGTACATTCCAGTAACATAATTTGCGTTCAAATCGAGAAACGGATATCTTTCTGGATTTAGAGTCACCTGAGCATCTTGCAGACTGCAGTGATCGATTACGCCTGGGTTTATAACTAAAGAGTCTTGCCTATTAGTTTAAAAAGCTAGAACTATCCACCTAGGTTTTTCGACCATGGAAATAGTCAGCACGCGCTAGGTGAAGCTGGTGTTTGAGATAGCTCACAGCTATCGTAATGCCAGTGCCCGAATCCCAAATCTACTGTAGCACCGTGGTCGATGAGATTGTACAGTTTAAGTTTCTGCTTGTTCGAGGCAACGACGTGGGAACTTGCCAGCTGATGCTATTTAGAATGACTTTGCCATTGGCCGCGGCCGCTGCTTTGAAGATGGCATTCGTATCACTTGCTCTCATGAGTGTGAGCACATGTTTAGTTCCATAGATTAGCTTATCGTATTTTTCGAAAAATCCCATAACATGTTTCAATGTGATGGCGAAGGTTCCCTTGGGAGTTGTTTCGATGATGATAGACGCGTGCTGCTGTTTAAACCCCAAGTTATTGGTTAGTTCGTCATCGACAGAAGCTGCACTGTCCAATGCCCAGCACTGGCTGACCAAAGCTGGTTGCTTGGCCGAACCATAGGTGAGTAGTCCCTTCATCAGAGTACCGAACCCAGGATAATTTAACTCGTCAACTTGTTTATTACTGAGATGATATTTGATATCAGAAAACAGGAACATGGGAGCATTATTAATCAATGCGCCTACATCAGCGTCGGCATAAGCCGAGTCATCAGCTTTCAGCAACCTCCCTTTAATCTGGAGGTAACTGTTGGCAACGTGCAGAAATAAATCTTGGTTTTCTACATGTATCCGGATTTCTGAATTTACGTTGTTGAGATTGGTAGCAACAATAGGATTGTATTCGTGGTACGTGTAAGACTCGACTGATGAATCGTACATTAAACGTTCATTGATTTTTAAGTAATCTTCTACTACGCTCATTTCCTGGGTGTTGTTATGAATTTGAAGAAAGCTTTGTTTCTAGGCGTCAAACGGTTTGTTTTTTTATTATTAGAGTTAAAATTAAGTCCTTTCCCTTTTTTTCCAAACATGAGCATTTTTATCCTTTTTTAAATTTAATTTGTAAATCTCAAATGTAGTCACACCGTGAGCGTCTCACCATTTAAATCTAATGGCTCGTTGATCTGAGACATGAGCCAAACTCTTACACTTCTGATTAAATTTGTAGTAACTGGGAGGTAAATTAAATTATGCAGGGACTCTTGTTTTTGAAACTGGGCGGTGAATTGGGATAAACGGAATGTAATATGTGCTGAGGTCGCTGCTTAGGTACGAATTGCCTATGATATCCAGGTGTATAAAAATTGTATTGATGCTCATAATGTTGACTATATTTCGACTTTGTCTACCTCTGACGTAGTTGCCTAAGCCAAACCCCAAGACTGTACCCAACTCTTGTCACCCGAAAAAGATATTCCGTAATTCGCCGGTAATTATCAAGTTGGTTCTTAAAGTGTTTAGATTTGGAAGAATCATAATGGCATCCTTGATGTAGCCATTCGCATCTATCGCTGACTTGAGAAATTTATTCAAATCCACGATTTTGTAAGCACCGGGACTTACTAACACTTTGTGCCATGAAGCACCAGTGTCTGTAGTGTACTGAATTTCGTTTTTTTTAGGTGATGTTGTGCATGCTGTTATAAGTATCTTAATCATTAAAAACTTACGATCGGTTTGTCGGTTTGTCGGTTTGTCGGTTTATATGTACATCTTCTCCTCCGGAAGTAGGAAGGCTAGAAATGTGAGAAATGTCTCGAACGACAGGAAATTACTCCGGATATCGTTTAGGCGTATTTTCGTAGTTCTAGGTAAAAATATTCTGCTCGAAAAAAGAGAAAAACCCCCTTTGGACCATTGTTGAAACGAATTTTTCGAATTTGATTGTTAGCTTCGGAATGTAAAATGTTCCCGCTGAGAGAGCGGTCCATAATTGTTGCGCCATGTAAGCATCGTAGGGCCAGTAGTGTTGTCAGAGGGAGAACGGCTGGTAGTCCGAATAGTTGTCATTCAAGAATGAGGCACGTGAAGCTCACTGTTGTAGTTGTATTTTGGATATTTCAAATTCAAACTGCCAATTTGGCTATAAATTTAAAAGAAATTAAGTAAAGATACAAAAAGATTAGCTGCTAAATTAGGCCTACTTAACAAAATATATTGCTAACAGAACAGGGTGTCAGAAATATTTCTATGTTTGTATTTGTAACACGTCAACATTCGATCAGTATGCCATTACCTGGTGCTCTACTCAGCAGTCTAGCATAATTGTGGTAAACACGCATCTGGGTATGATTTCGTGCTGCGTGTAGGCCTGACTTGCTTTAAAATAAGTGAAACAAGAAAACCCTTGTAAAGTGTAGTACTGGCACAAATTACAAATAATGTGTGGTTCTTGGTGGTTACATTTATTCAGTGACGTATATGAGGAAATGTTTGCGCTGATTGAGTGAGCGAAGCGAACGAAATCAGCGTTTGTCATCAGAAACAGCATTTTTTCCTAAATACAATTAGTAGGTAGTAGGCTAAATATTTGTTCATTAGTTAAAATGAATCTGGTGAATCTTATTAAATGTGGCGAATGAGTATAAACAAAGAAAAAAGAATAGACGTAGTTAACGTTTGTTTATGAACTGAAACCGAATGAAAAACGCGTACTACACTGATCATTTGCTTGATCATTTGGCTATTTGTTTTTGCTGTGGAACTGTCCGTTTGCTTATAAGTGTTGCAACAAGAAATATCCTCGAGTGAAGCGAGACGCAGCCGAATGAGCGAGCGACTCGGCTAGTCTAAATTAAGCAGAGCCAATTAATAATTTTTTTGAGAGTCCAAATGAATGGGTGTGTTTAGATTAATTTTCAAGTCGGAGTCTTTGCCGGTGAGAATAATCGAACAGGAATCCATGATGTCTTTTTGTTTAAAGAGAGAAAAAAGATTGTACAATAGTAAAAAAGAGCAACCTTAAAGAACTCAAGATGAAATATTGCGTCAAATGTAAACGTTCGACTCCTAACCAGTCAAAGGCCCCAGTTTCTACAACTTCACGAAACAACAGACCAATGGAGATAGTGTTTTGTGATGTATGTGGTACAAAAAAGCTTACTTTGTCAAAGTGGGGACGGGACTCGTGAATAAAATCATGTATAACTTGCCCGTTGAAATGTATTTACTCGTGTATGAATACTGCGGTCCTGGGACTCAGATGAAGAAGCGACTGGCATGAGGAGATCCTGGAATAAATAAAATAGCCGAAGCTTGCAAAGAACATGATATAGCTTACGCTGAGGTCGGACTTAAAAGATCGCCATGCCGCTGATGAAGTTCTAATTTCAAAATCTCAATTGGTGAGAGAGGATACATCTCTGGCATGGAGGGAAAAACTAGACGCTTCCGTCGTTAAGAAAATCATGAAAACAAAACTCAGGTTCGGAATGGGAAATAAAAAAAATGGATCAATTCATAAACGCACTTCACAAACCAACGCAGAAAAATTTTCCGAGACGGAAGGTGATTGTTCTGGGCCTAAATCATCTATGGCAGGCTGACTTGGTGGAGATGATACCGTACGCTAAGCTAAATAAAGGATTTAACTATCTTCTGACTTGCATTAACGTCATGTCCAAGTTTGCTGGGGCCATTCCTCTTAAATCCAAAACCGGTCTAGATGTTACCGAAGCTTTCAAAAAGATACTCTCATTAGCAACCGCCCCTAAAAATTTACAAGTCGAATTATGTAGTGAGTTCTACAATAAAGACTTTAAAGCGCTACTTAGGCGGCATAACATCAACATCTACTCTATGTATTCTGAGAAGAAAGCAAGCATGGTTGAACATTTCAACAGAACGCTGAAAACTCGAATGTGGAAAAAATTCACCAGGCAGGGGAATTACAAGTGGATACACATCGTCAACGAGTTGGTTTTGCATTACAGTGACACGGTTCATTCCACCACAAAACTGATACCAAGGGAGACCACCTCGTACTTGGCAGCCATGGCGGATATGAAGATAGACGGAATTATCCGCGCCTTTTATACCCACCGCTCGTTCCCAGGGATTTGTATCAAATGGTCCACGCGCAAGAAAGTCACAATATCACACGCCTCATCCGTAAGACTCTTAAAAAAATGCTCCCCAAACAACAACACTATAGAAAACAAAAAAACCTGCAAAAATATTCAAATAAGAAGGGACAGGGAGGACACAACAAGAAAGTTACACGCCGAAAAATGCTCCACAAACAGCAACACTTGAAAAAAAATTTTGAGGGGGCTCTCAAAATAGGGGGGGGGGGGGCCATCTGCAGAAAGGAAGGAGGGGCCCAGCAGGGGGTCTGGGGGAATATTCAAAAGAGCTTGTTTTCCACCAAATTATCTACTACTCATGCCTTATGCATCACTGTAAATGTGCAATCCATCCATCACGAACCTAATACGCAACAACGGTGACGCACACACCATCTATGCCTTAGGATACCTTATTGTGAAAATTAAGTAAGGGCAAGTCAATTAAAGCGTTTTTACTTTTCTGACACTTATTCATTTTTCAACCTGATATTTGTTCTGATGTTTTAACAACGCATGTGTGTGGCACACCAGTGGTGCATTGGGTACACACGGAGAGTTATGAAGGCATCATTGGTGATACACGCAGTAGCCAACGTGATAACATTGTTTTGAGTAAATGAACTTTGAAAATAGCTGTACTATGAAACATGACTTAGGAAGAAAGTGTTCAGGTGGTGAACGAAAAGGTTGGGTAATATATCTCGGAGCTAGGCTACTGTTGCTTGCTACCAAACTATCAAATGTTGATCAACAGGGAGAGCTGAAAATAAACGAAATTGGTAAATTCAAAATAGAAATAGATCAAGATGGCACCAAGCGAAGGATTAAAGAGGACCTCTCCAAGTTGGGTAGTGATCTGTTTTTAGGCATACTTCTGTAGATGTCTATAAAGAATCAAAACACATATGATCAATACCTTCTTTGTTTACACTATATTGGTCAATTGCTACTGGAGAATTAGTCAAATGCTCTGCTTCTGGCTAATTGATATTCACTAAAATCAGGCTTCAATATTTGTTGAAACATAATGCCATACACGTTGTAGCTATTGAATAATATTATCGAAGTCTTTGTTCTGGAACTTATTACTTTCAGAAGATAGTTTCGTCACATGAAATTCTTTATTCTCTCAAGTAATAACGTGATAGTTTTAGATATGATGTTCACCAAAATGTACTTTGGGCATTTATCGCAGATAACCACTTAGTCGAAACACACATAAAATGGTTCTGTGATGACCTGTTCTCCTTTAGGAATTATGTGCTTGAAATTTATGTTGGTAGTAAAAGCATATTGCTCCCTGCTTAATGTTGGATTCGACAATCCGTTATAATCTACACATTTCTCATCAGTTCACAAATACGTGTATGATTAACTAATCAGTTATCTATTGATGTCTGATTAGGTTTTAAGCAATCTTCATTTCCAGCTCCACGAATTGTGCTGATTGCCTGAAAGATATATAAAATACTATCTCTATAATAGTGATAGAAGTCCGATCATATAGTTTAAGTAAAATAAAACATACCATTGCAAATGTTCTTGTGTTAATAATAAAGAGCCCCAAAGAAGGGATTATTTTTATGCAACATTGGCTTATCCTTTCGATCAACAGTGTTATCTGCAATTAAAGTTAAATAAAATCAAAGTGAAAGTTACATTCTTATAGTCCTCAGCGGTTGTATAACTTACTGTAATTTTTCGTCCTGCTATAGATCTTTCCTTGTAATGTCACTTAGCATTGTTTCCCAAATTGTGCTTGTAAGTAATGAAATTAAATTAGTTAATGGTTAAAAAACATGCAAAAAAATTCTACTCTTTAGAGAATAAGCGAAAAGCCTTTAACCTGGAGTTATTTTTAAAGCAGAGTATAATTTATTTCAAAGTTACTCTTCAATTTCCACAAAACTACCTTACCTACATTTTTTTTTACTGGCTGAAGGCATCCTCCTTTGTCCTTGCATACATAAAAAATGCTCATTAATACAACTGATATTTTGCTTCGATGTATAAGTAGTATTATCAATATAAAAAAAAACAGCATAAAAGTGAATATTTACAGCATACACGAAGTATGTATATTACCTTAGACGTCAAACTTTGCATGTTTGGCGTGTTCCCAGCTGCACCATGGTGACATAACGTTGCTCCCTCGCCAATTCAATAAAAAAGAGTAAGTGGTACTGGTCAATCTCCACCCGTTTATCATCCTTTGCAAATTATCATTTACAAAATCCTCACGTTGAGTTTTAGCACAGATTGCAAGCTTTCGGCAAATTTCCACATTTTTTTTTGTGATTAACCATTTTCGTTATATTGCAGTCAGGTCTGTGGTTCGTCTTATGGTTCTGCCAGGCTACATTCTGAAGATGATGAGCACTGACTGATACATTACTGTCCACTACCTCACTTCCACACGACTTGTGTACTGACAGTGCAATGCGATAGCAATTATAGTGGCAGCAGTTATTGGGACAGATTTTGTCTTACCAACAAAGACACCGTGTGCTACTAGTGCACAAGTCGTTTGAAGGCTGAGATGGTACACGGAGTGTGAAGCAGTTAATTCAGATTTAGGTTAAAAGTAGCATACAGGAGGCATTACTGAGTGGGCTAATGACAACACAGTGTGTCTTAATCTGTCATTCTTTATCTTGTGATTTATGGCTTTTTATTGCTTGAATTAACTTTTATCTTTTGAATATTTTTTAGATCATCAGTGGATAATTGAGAAAGTTTGAACAACTACGCTAGGCTGGGTATGAAGTGTAAACTCCATTCGTCGTTGTGTAATACGTGGAATGCCAATCACTTTTCATTCTTTCTCATATAAGTGTATATCTGTAACTAAGTGTTTATATATATACCTTAGTTCTGAAAGTCAATTATCAGGAGAGATTTTACATGTGTTGTAAAATTTAATTCAGGCTGTTTTCGTCAGAATAACACTTATACGATTTTTGCCCTATGCTCTGCGAACGAATCCAACACATATGTCTTGGAAAGATAGTATCCAGGTAGTATGCCAACGCGTGCAAAATTAAAGAACTTTATTTTCGGATTCATAAATTTCTCACACAAACCCCTCTGTCGAAAAATTTCAACCAAGTTAGAAATAAAACTGCAAATGCTGTCGTTCCCGAACTGACAAACACAAAATTCAAAACAATTCAGTATTCGACCTTGCTCACTTTGCTGACTTAGTTAATATAAAGCAAATGCTGGCTGACTGAGTGGCTGGCTGTGCGTGTCTTGGTACTACTTGGTACTACTTATGGGGTACTGCAGGCTTCCAATTTGGAACCACTGCTGTTCGTCATCTACCTAAATGACTTAAAATTTGATGAAAAGCAAACTTTTAGTTTTAAATTTGCTGACGACCTGAAAATTAGCCCTGAAAATATTCTTTCCATCCCAAATGTAGGGCTTCAAGCACAGGTCTGTTCTTAAGTGTCTGAAACGTGGCAGTTGCCATTCTCTGTGCAGAAATGCCACTCTTCCCATGTCGGTGACCACAATGGGTGCCAACATTACTCCCTTGGCCAGACGATCTTGCCTGTGGTAAACGAGATATGCGATCACGGTGTTTGGTTCACCCCTGACCTCAAATCATCCCTTCACTTTAGAAAGATCCGTGCTTCGGAAATGCCAAAACCATGATTATTTCGTATTGAGTGTAATAAGTTCGTAGTCTTAGTGCCTATTTTTTGAGACCAAAATGTATGATAATTGCAGAATTGGTATCTGTACATATAAATTTTTTAACGATAGCGGAGTAGCATTATAAATAAACACAAGTACTGCAAGAATTACGTGATGATTTCGACTCTCATTACGACAGAGAATCACCAAATCCGAGCTAATTGATTTAATTCCTCAAAGAAATAATGGTACATAACTTACCAGAGTTTGTTTGAAAGAGCAAAGACACTTGAAGCTGAAATTCAGCCTGTTAAAACTATAAGAGCTGAATTAGAGAAAAATAGGCTTTAGAAGGAGAACGGAAATTCAAATAAAGCTTTAGAAAGAGAATGTCTAGCAGTGGAACTTTACAAACGTAGAATGGATTAAGTACTTGGAATTGTAAAAAACAGAAGACAACAAAATAACATACCACAAGTTCATACCAGAAATTAAGGCTACAACCAAGCTTTTATTCCGAATGGTGACATAGACATGGTGTTATTTTGTCAAGTTGTGTACGCATTTGTGATACATGAAATTGACATTTTGATAGTGATTTGCTCGTTGGTTAGCATTATTGCACAGTCTAGGAAACTATAGCAGGACTTTCTGATGCAGATATTTGTGATTTTAAAAAGGTAATGCAAGAAGACGTGCTAAAGCGATTCAAAATGTCTAATCATATGTTGAAACAAATATTCAAAGCTCGTACTAAAAGTGACAAACAAATATAATTTATTTTTGTTATAAATAGAAAACGTATGCGATTGAACGACGAAAGTGTAAAACTGTAACAAGGTCTTTCAATTAAGTTTATGTCAGCTTAAGGAACAACTTTTTCAAGAAGTAAAACGTTTCTGAATAGATAAAAGTAACATGGTCACAGATGACCGTCAACTTTTTTAGCAACACAGTCATAATCCAATATTTGTGTAGAGTGCATTATCACACACAACACACTATGAAATGCAAAAACCATGCTCGCCCAATTTGCCTTGTTATAGTTGGCTTAAGTAGATTTATTAGCAAAAATGGTCTAAATTTTTTATTGTCAAGGGAGCCACGATCAACTAGTAGATATTATACTGGAATATTAGAGCAAGTTACGTCAGAGTGGTGGTATAATACGAAATTTGTTTATCTTTTAGTTAGACTTCTCTGCTCCTAAGTACTCTAATCAATGAACGGGATGGGAAACCACATGGACTTGATTAGTAATAAATCAATGCAGATGTAACGGAAATAGGTTTGATTTGTATTTATTTATCTCCACTAAATCGTCCAATCTTAATTGTTGAGTTTTCTGATGTAACAATGTCGTGTTGGTCACAGCTTTTTTTTTTGGGAGTTGTCGTGGGTTGCTTGGGCAAGTAACATGGTCTTGTCATCTGCAGTTTTTCCTCCAATACAAATTACAACTTGGTTCGTTACCTTAATGTTTTTATGAGTTTAGTAATGGATCCTGGTAAATGATCTTGTAAGGTACGATAGCAGCCAAAAAGCTTTATACGTTGCATTTTTTCAACAACACCCTGCAATTAACATAATCACGTTGGACGATGGAATTAAATCACTGTTATTGTTGAAAATTTATATGGGAAGCATGTGAGGCTTAGTTATTTAGTATACACGGTTGTAGCGTTTATTAGAAAAGAACAAAGCAAAGGCAACTATTAACACGTAAATTAAACTAAAGTGATCACATGCAAATGCATTAAGTCGTGCAGCCTGAGTAACCGAACCCCCTTCTAAATCAATACGTTATTTGTTGCGAACGGATCTGAAGTAATAGCCACAAGGGTGAAAAAACCCGCTAAGTTTCATGCAATCAAAGTAGTGATACCAGAACAAAAATGGCTGCCACCAAGGTGCTACATTAGTTGCCAATTTAATCGAACCAACTATTAGATCAAAGATTAAATGAAAAACCTGACCATTGCTGCAACTCGTAGGAATGGTCAAGTTTTTAATTTAACGTGTGAAGTAATAGTTAGTGGGATTAGATTGGCAAGTGATGTAGCTACTTGGTAGCAGCCATTTTTGTTCTGATAACGCTATTTTGATTGGCTGATATTTGGTGGGACCTTTCATCCTTGTGGGTTTTGTTTCAGAAATCACTTATTTGTTGTCTTTTTTGGGTGGCATCTTATTTTATCAGTGCCCAGTTATGTATCTGGCCAAGTTTGGTAGAAATCTATTGAATAGGAAGGGATATATTATTTTTTTTAAAGTTTTGCTGGAGTGAGGACTTCAATCATATAAATCGAAGCATTTGCTGATTTGCATCCAACCATGAACAATAAGAAATGCGTCCATTTTATCGACATTGTTCGTGCTGCAGATTATTTGTGGTTGGCTAGTCAGTTTACATTGTTACTTGTTGCAGTGTCCCTCTTGAGGAAGTGCCAGACATTATCGGTGTGAACGGAGTCTCATCCTTGCTATCGTTGCCGACTGCCTCCACGCTGCCTATGCTGTGGAACATGTGGGCACATCCGTGCACGTTGCCCGAAGGTGTTCTACTCCCAGTGCAATGCAGCCTTTCCTCAGAGGGCCGCGTGCGATCATCTGAGGGAACGTGCTGCTCAGCGGTTGGAAGCTCCGAGATCTGTGGCTCCAGATGCACCTTTGTACGGTAGTGTCCCCGGTGTTCCCAATGTCCCCAGTGTCCCCAATGCACCATTGGCTTCCACGTCTGTTGGAGGTGGGCAGGGTACTGAGTGTGCGGGAGGTCGTGTTGAAGAGTCTAGTGAGTGTCAGAAGCAGAGATGCAAACGGAATAAGAAGTGCCGTCGCTCGGTGGACTTACCCTTCCCCCTTCGCTAAAGGTGAGGATGGACAGTGTTTATCCAGCTGGTGCACCTGAGTACACCGGAGTGCACCTAAGTTATCGTCCGGTGTAGGATCCATGTCCGTCGGTTGCTGTGACAAAGCAGGAAGTATCGTTGGACTGTGTTCCATCAGTGGTATTAGAAGTGCAAGTATCGGCTGATGAGATAGGCAATGTAGGGTGTAACCTAGAAGGGAACGAGTGTCAAGGAGTGTGCGTGAGTGGCCAAGGAGTTTTGGCAGATGTCCAGTGCAGCATGAATGGAGTGGTGTCGTTGTGTCCTTCAGTCAATGAGAGTGTGTTAGGTGGTGCCCCAGCATGCGTTCCAGTTAGTATGGAGTGGGAGAAATAGCTGGAGTCGGGTATGCGTGGCCTGCTTTAATGATTCGGTGCAAGTTAATGTGTCCTCGGCTGTGCAGCCCTGAGTTTGTTACTCTCTATTTTTGGTGTTGTCCCTCTCAGTACAGTTGTGTTGAAACTTCGTCTTTTGAATTTGAATGCCAGAGGCATAGGTACAGTGTGCTTGGTATATCTGAAGTGGGTCTCCGTCCCACATTTCAGAGGGGTATTCCCTGTTTTTAGGCGAAGGAAACTCTCGGGTTTGTTTGTTGGCCAAAGACTCAGGACATGGTCTCCGGGCAGTCATGGGTTTCAGCGCAGCAAAGCGGTGGTTTACGGTGTGACTTGGTGCTCTTGGAATTTAGTGCTGACTGCGTCGGAGTGTTACCGTATGTAGTTTAGTAGTTTTGTGGATAGAGTGCATGGCGCAATCGTGTCAGCTTTTGTTAAGTGTAAGTAAATAAACAAAGAGTGGTGAATATTTTGATTACAGATTGCGTTTTTCCAAATACACATAAAGATAGGATTAAAATTGATTGCAATCTTTTCAGTTAATACCCCCCCCCCCCAGTGCTAAACCATAAAAGGAACCGATTAGAGTTAAAGGGTGTTGAATATCAAATCATAGGCCAACAATATGAGCCACAAATCACAAATGGGCACATGAATGACGATGGGACATAAAGATTCCCTTCCCTGTCATAAGACAAATTAAGACCCGGGAAAGGAAATGATATATAAACTCAAAACTGGATCGTTTCTATAAGATGAACCCAATGCCAATAAGTTGTAATTCTAATCCCAGACAAGATCATCATGCCATAGATGGTCAAATTCATTGACACTGTAACCATGTGTAAGGAAGGACCTAAACACGAATTGTGTAATCATAGGAGATTCACAAGTCAGGCACTTAAAATAATAATGATAGTATAAACTTCATAACATGCTGCTTTCCTGGTGCCAGGATCGATCTTATTACCTACCCAAAATCGTGAAACCCTTCACAGTTGTTTAAGTTGTGCGTTGGAACAAATAACATTGGGCTAGACACCCCATGTGGACTGGTAGCAAGATTTACACTCATAGTTAAATATAGGAAAACTCACAAAGAAAATGTTTGTATTAGCATTGTGGGACTATTTCCATAATGGGTTTATGAGCAAGCTAGAATAGATCTGTAACCTTAAGGCTGATTTAACCTAAAGGCTGACCTTTTGTAGGCTGATTGTATAAATGGAACTCGAGACTGATAAATTGTCGGTAAGGACCCCCCCCCCCCCAACTAAAAAAGTATGCATTCCTTATTTCTGCTGAGGTGCTAGGGTTAAAAAATGCATATCTGAAAGTTTTCCGGGATAGCTTAGCTTTGTTAAAATTAATTCCTTCTTAAATTTTTTAAAATTGAATTGTAAAACAAAATACTTCGTAGTGTTCACTGTACATTAATAAAAAAAAATAACATGATAGTTTTGCCGTAAGCAGGTCTTGTCTTTTTTTTATTATTATTTTAGACCTTTTTTAAAGCTGATTGTTATGGAAAATGTTATTGGGAAGTATTTTTTCTAAAGTAATGGTTTATTTATGGGAGTAAATTGTTACACTATACAAAACAATGCCTAGTGTATCACGGAAATATTATATTGATTAGGAAATAAATCATGTGACATCCAAAGCTTGTGATCCATCTTCTTCCCTTGTCCGAAATAGTCACAATTTCTACCCCCCCCCCCTGCCCTTGTATGACCCGGATCAAGTTTGTATGGTTAATTTTATACGATTAAGTTACAAAACCCTGAATAAGAATATTAATCACTAAGACATACTACACTTTGTTGCCTTGCTTATTTACCTTATGAATTCTGCAAATTGGTTAATGCCTGCAGCATTATGGTATACATGACTTACGTCAACCCCCCCCCCAACAAATCTGACGATTTTCATTTATTGTAGCATATTAGTAGTTCTAATTCTGATTGTGAATTTTTTAATAGTTTCAATAAGTTCTTTTTGAATAATTTCTGTTTAGAACAAAAACTGTGGTTTTCTACATTTTCCGAACGGCAGTATTTCTGGAATCCTTTAACAACAACTTAATATTTTCCACGGTTGTGCTTGTGCAGCGGGGCGGGGGGGGGGGGGTGGAGACACTATGACAGTTCCAAACGCGAAATACAGGCATTTGTGTTACCGTAAATGAAGTTCAGGTGTGCTCCCCAAACAGATTTCTCCCGTCATTCCCCCATACCCGTCCTAAATGCATAGATACTTCAAACGATAGCATCATTTTATTTTTTATCACCCATATATTTGTTTCTTTCTTATTCCTTCCTGTTACTTCCTCTTTCCCTTTTTTTTTAAATAGGACTGGGATGGAAGGGAATTCAGAAAAGTAGTTGGGGGTTGATTGGGCGAGGCTCCTCGTATCCATAGGGAAGGATGGGTGCCTCTGGTAGTTTTTGACAGTGTGCTACATTTTTCCAAATCGCAATTAGTACTGTACTCTGAGAGTCATAAGTTATTATTACGACACCTTCGTAGCTTCATGAAATAAAAAAACATTCAGAAAAAGTTGTATAACTTTATTTCTGCCATGAAATCGTGCTCATAAATATTAGTGTGCGGGATGCCAATCTTAAGATTTGTCGGATTATTAAAAATATTATAAACCAAAATAAATTAAAATATGCCTGTGTAGGATATATTTGCGGCATGTTTATTAGATTTTTTTTAAGTATTCTCTTTGGTTTCAAGTTCCTTAGAAAATAAAATGCATAAGAAGGTAAGAACCAGGATCATAAATTCACCTCATAATTGAAAGTAACAGAAATGGGGTCAGAATATTCGGTGGGCAGAAAAAAATTCGGGAAAAAAGGGTCGAGGAAAAAAAGGTCCACCGAACAAAGACCCAAGAAAAGAGGTCCTGCAAAATTAGTCCAAAAAAAAAGTCTGGAGAAAAAGCTCCGAGGGAAAAAAGCCAGAACACCTTTTAATAAAGTTAATTTCCGTTAATTTGGCATAAAATGAAAAATTTGGACTATAAGGGTTAACGTTACGTTAAAATTGAAAAGGTCCATTCCAAAAGAAAATTTAATTTTGTTTTAGGCTTGTGTTCCATATAGCTTTCGATCTGATCAACGGTTAAGAAGTTAAAAAGTCAAAAACTGTCTTTTGGCCACCGATTTTGACTTGTGATCTTCATTTAAAAATATTTCCCAAAGGTGCCAGGGTGGCATTCTGCACAACCTTACTAGGGACATGTAGAATAGGGTGCATTGAAAAAATCAAAAGTTGTAATAACAAAATTTAATAGCAATAAAAAGTTGCCTTTTATATAGCTTAGTAACAGGCCAAAGTTTGATTCCAATCGGATAATGTTTTCAGGGTGCACTTTGGCTTCGAAATTTCAGCCATTGTTTTCCATGCAAAATCGACGCTCACTTTAACTAATTCAACTCCCTTAAAATTTTAGCTTGTATTATCACGTTCTAAGAGCCGACAAAAGTTATATCCTATTTAACTCACTAACACTGCAAAGTTTGGTTACTATCGAACTATATCTTGAAGGTCCGTTACGACAATAAAGTTGAAAAAATGCCATATTTTAATCTTTTTATAGTTTTTAATGAATATAAAGTACGGCAAAAAAAGTAAAAGTTGTCGTATTAAAACCTAATAGCAGTAAAAAGTTACCTTATATATAGATTAGTAACAGTAGAAAAGTTCACTCCAATCGGATTATATCTTCAGGGTCCACTATCATAAAAATCATAATGTTAGAATTTTTAAGTGCAGGAATTTCACCATCCGTTAGTAACTCCAGCTCTTCGCGAGACATTTCCATTGCAAGAGGTGGCTCAGTCACAACCACTTTAGAACTGCGCGATGGTATGAGGTCTGTGTACTCTTTAGCATCAAAGTTCAGAGGTGGTATTGTAATTCACGAATATGTTGTGGTATCTTTGATCGAGGCCTAGATGATCCGACAGACTGAAGTTCTTTTACGTGTTTATGATTATCACTTAGCATTCCCAACTATACATGCTTTTGATAAGGAAACTAAATGTTTCTGTGTATAATTGGGTCGATCACATCGTGTAAGTCTTCGGTCAGATACCATGATGATTCAATTGTTTTAAACATATGGTTGGCACCATCCGCACAAGAAGTTTTACACTTGATTGCAAACCATATTGGGGCATACACGTTCATGATGTAGCCAGCCAGTATTAGCAGGTTTAAGATGGGATTTCAGTTGCCACATACAGACGAAGATGCTGATTAGCAGTTGTTAACCACCTTGTGTGAATGGTGATCTCGAGCAGCTAGACTACTAGACCATTCACCAGATGGTACAGCCTGACATATCTGTGGTAAGTATTTTTGGTCAGTAGTTAGGTCGTTACAATTCACATTAATAGTAACTGGCGGGTTGGTCTCAACTGCACTGTAATGGGTGATTGGCAACTCGCAAAGTTTTAATCTTTTGCCTATTACTCCATTGAAATCACAGAGGTTGGGCTATATAAATCTCTAACAGGTGGCGGAGAGGCAGTTTGTTTGTTTGTTTGGGTAACAAGTAAGCCATTGTAAAGTTTTTTGAACTGTATCTCTAAAAGTCTGAGAACACACCATCTTTAATTCTTTTATTTGATCGACCTAATTACACGAAGAAACAGTCTTTTTTCTAATCCAGAGAATCTGTAGTTGGGAATGCTATGTGATAATCGAAAAAAAAACATAAGACAACTTGCAGTCCATCGGATCATCCCTGCTTCGATCAAAGACACAACAACGTATTCGTGAGTTTAAAATGCCACCTCTAAACTTTGATGCTAAAATGTACACAGACTTGATACCATGGCACAGTTCTAAAGTGGTTGTGACTGAGCCACCTCTTGCAATGGAAATGTCTCGCGAAGAGCTGGAGTTACTAACGGATGATGAAATTCCTGAACTTAAAAATTCTAACATATTCAAGTTTCCATGTCAAATACAGACACTTGAGAGGTGCGTGAAGCTTGTAAAGGAAGCCTCAACAGCAGTCTGTTGACCAGATTCCAGAGACAGCTTTATTCGTGCAATATTAGAGGTGTGAGAGTTGTTGCCAAAACGTCATTTTCATGTATGAGTTTATATTGAACAACACAAACTTCAAAGCCAGAGTGGACCCTGAAGATATCATCCGATTGGAGTGAATTTTTTGTACTGTTACTAATCTATATATAAGGGAACTTTTTACTGCTATTAGGTTTTAATATGACAACTTTTACTTTTTTCACCGTACTTTGTATTCATTAAAAACTATAAAAAGGTTAAATTTAGCATTTTTTCAACTTCATTGTCGTAGTGGACCCTCAAGATATAGTTCGATGGTAACCAAACTTTGCAGTATTAGTGAGTTAAATAGAATGTAACTTTTGGCAGCTCTTAGAATGTAATAAATACAATCTAAAGTTGTAAGGTAGTTGAATTAGTTATACTTAGCGTCGATTTTGCACGGAAACCAATAGCTGAAATTCCGAAGCCAAAGTGGACCCTCCAAACATTATCGGATTGAATTCAAATTTTGGCCAGTTACTAAGCTATATAAAAGGCAACTTTTTATTGCTATTAAATTTTGTTATTATAACTTTCGTTTTTTTCAATGCACCCTAAATTGTAGAAGGAAATCTTCCAGCAAAAAAACTTTTGTTATGCCTCATGGCACAGTTAGGCCAATTTTCTATCTGACTAGATGTTTTAGAGCATTTCGCAATAGTGACTATTGCGTGATCTCATTGAAGATCAACTTAGGCAGTTACAAAATAAATGCTGAATAAAAACAAAATACTATACGTATTGTAGACTTTAAATCGCTTCAAGATAACCTAAAAACTGTAAATTGGTCTGCAATTATAAATAACAATGTGGATGTAGAAATTCTATTGAATATATTTCATGATAAACTCCTAAAACCTGTAAATATAAACAGCTGCTCAAATCTATACCGAAAAAAATGGATCCCTTACACAACCTTGGAAAATAGTAACGCTTTCTAATCAAAAGAAGAGAATCTGGAAAGGTACAAACTGTAATGGAGATAACTTAAATAAAAATAAATATAAAGGGTGCAGTAAATTTTTAATTAAATCTATAAAAAAAACCAATTGGATTGTAAAGGAGAGCAACCTCATTCTGTAAAGTACTCGTGCAGCTTTATTTAATTACATAAAAAGCAAAACAGGAAGTATGCGCCATCTGCTACCATTTCACTACAATGGAAAAATCATAATTGAAGAACATGACAAAGCTGAAACTCTAAATTTATAAAAACTTCAATAGGCTACAAATGAAAAAAACTAGTTGATATGGAGTCACAATATATTAATTGTTTGACAGACTTTGGATCATTTGCACAAACCAACATCCATAAAACAGACATTGAATCCATTCTTATTACCTTTACGAGTAGAAATCCCATCTGTCCTGATGGCTTTTCCTCGACGTAATATAAAACAAGCGGCTGCAGCGACTACGTAGTCGCAATCAGTCTTCTGTACACTTCTGCTACTTTCGAAAATGTTCAGGTGCACACCTTTATCACGCACTGCAACAGCACTCTTCATTATATAATCTAAAAGAAGTAACCATCACAATCGCCGCTTAAAAATGCATTAGCTCTTAGTCCTAGTTTTAGATTCAAGACGTAATTGTCAGCTTTATCGCTAATTTTTACCGGCCGTTTTCATTTTGACCAGCTAACGTAGAGTTAGGTTTGTGAATACGCTTATTCATTTATGCAACACGGTGCGGAGATTTGACTTTGCCGTGGCAACGTGATTTAATACCTAATCTTCAGGTTTTAGGCCTTATTGTTTTACTTGCTGTTTTAATTTCGCAAGTTGCAGCTAAACGAGTGAATTTGGTTGACCTTACGCCTATTCATCCATGCATGTACCACGGTATCGAGAATATTTTTAATAGAGCTAATGTGTTCTGGTAACGAAATACCATACTTTGTATTATATAACGATGCTTTTTATCTGCCTTTTATTCTTTACTTGGGCCAATCCTAAAAACAACCCCCGTGTCCAACACGTTTGGTGATGCCATCGGGTGCCTTAGAGTCCCTGGCAGGTCTAACCTTGGTGGTAAGACATTCGTCGTGTTGCAATACTTAATCCCCTCACCTTCCATTGGCCAATCTATATCATTACATGTGACTTTCTTCTGTTTTTAATTTATGATTGCTGTTAGCGATGTTAGGGTCCTTGCACGTGTTCCTGTAGCGTTTAAATGCGACAATGAAATGTTAGTAGTTCATTGAGTTACATCAAGAAAGTGTATTAGCTACAAGGAAGCAACAATGTTTTAATTTGTCTGTTTTTTACACTAATTTTTGGTCATTTTATCTAATGGTGAATACCATTTGTTTGTATCTGGTACCATTCAAAAGTTGAAAAAAGTGATGGACAGACGAACGGACAAATAAACAAAGGAAATAAAGTTTTGTTCGTTCGTAAGGTTGATATGTCCTATTTCTAGCAGTGCTATAAAGGTTTTACAACAGTAAGAGGAAAGTTATGTATATTTGTGTAGGGTCTAGTGTTTCTGAGTAGGATCCGTACGTAGGCTTCACCATACTTTAAAGAATGTAGTTCTTATTGATCAGAAAAATACTTTGTGATGTTTTATTTTATTTTGTAATTTCTTTTGGAATTATTGGGAATTCATGGAACTTTTGTGACATGTATTTATTATTAGTGAAATTTTAAATATGATAGCCCTTAGTACATGTGTTAGGATTTTTTTGTGAAATGTTAACGTGAAATGCATGTATGCATTCCTATTTACACCAAACACTGATATTTAAGACTACAAAATAGCATGGTATAAGAGCATAAACTGACAAAAAATAGGTATAGCAAATAATAACGATGCAAACATGGACTGTTTGTAAAGAGAAATTCACCAAACCGACCAAATGATACTGCCTCCATGCACTTTTAGGCTATTATTCTATATACTAATACTTTACTTTTAAAATTCCTTTAAGAATACTCGTGTTTCTGACAATTTCTGTATATTTTTTGGCACACCTTGGATTTACTGCTAAAAACAAAACACATGGCTGCATACAAGAATTTCGTGTGCGTTCCACAACAATTTTTTACCTTTAAATGGGACTCAAACTGACAATAACTACAAACCCAACATCAACCATGAAACCTCAATCCCCAACATTAGTTTCAAACAGCTTCGGATTAGTATTACAGGGCTGTAAGAACAATTATTAAAATTAAAATTAATCCATTATCAAAAGACATCGACGATTTTTTATTACAGTAATGACTCTGGATAGTAAATTATTATTCCGTATGGTGCAACTCCATTTTTTTTCTTAATTATCAATACATGTTAGTATAGAACTCTAAAATTCAAATAAAAAATTAATGATACTTTACAAAATAAATCTGAAACTCCTTGACCAGTTTCTTGGGGAAATAAAGGAAAAAGAAGACCAATCATAGAAGTAGCTAAGAAAGTTACCAAGCTCATATCATCCTATTAAAACTGGTAATTGACTAACTTATGGTTATTTGGAAAGTAGCTCTTAACATCAAACAACAACATTCTTCAATTTTTTATTAAATTTAGCACGCTCCATTTTCAACTCATTTTAAAACATCAGTGAGTCTTGCCTATGTATACAAGAAGTGAAGTACACCATCGATCTAGGATTGCACTAACAGCATGGCATGCCAACACAACACTTTTGGTAACCAAAGGGGCACCTATTTCCAAGATCTGTAATACCCCCCACCCAAAATACAAGCCTAGGGTTCCACCTATGTCACACAACATTTTAAAGAAAGTATACCCAAGGATTTCTTCAGTCACTTCAACATAATTGTTAGGAATACGAAGTTCCAGGGTGGTTTGATTTGTTACATATTTGTCGCCGTGTGCTATTGATTCATAGGTGTACCAAATTGTATTGCACCTTCTAGGGCAAAAACAATGAATATTATCAAGTTCAGGATCGTTAAAGTCGATGTCAGCAGCAAAGATATTCACCAACGAAAACATTTCATCCATCTCAGCAATGGTCCTGCAAATTGGAATTTGGTCAGCAGCTCGAGTAAAAGGTATCCTAAAGCAATAGCGATAACAAAAGGCATTTAGTTTTTATAAACAAAGAAAAAAGAAACATTTTCTTCACAAATTTACTTCTTAACAAGTACAGAATTTTCTAAACAGATTCTGGCCCCAAAAGAGCGTGTCTCTAGGAAAACTCATTCAAAGGTAACTGCTGAATTATTCTTTACTTTGTGCTAAAATCAGTAGTTTGCAATTTTAAAGAATAACGTGAGTTTAATCTTTCGTAATTTCCCAATGTAGGCTATATATGATTGAAACACTATGACTGTGGTACATGACTATGCCATTACTACCACATTAGAGCCACCTTTGTGCTATTTATGCTTTGGCACGTTAAATGATCATCCATAGTTTGATGACTACGACAGTATGTGAGCAGTAAACATTGAGGTTTGTGAAAATGATTACGTCATGGGGCATGGATATTTTTGTATAACTTCATTGCCTTTGTTTTACACTAAATGTACATCTGAAATTTTGATTGAAAGGCTGTACGTAAAATCGATCACTGCAATTCGTGTGCTGCCTCTAGCATATGATTTGACAGTGCACTTGAAATACGAATCTATACAACTCTGTTACTGTAAACATATATAGTTCTTATGCGTTCTGTGAAAATATTAAACTATTACCTGTAATGAACACTTTTTTTTATTAAAGTGTCACGTGTGTAGTTCTGCAGCTTATTAAATTAATATTTTATCGTTATTTGTGATGCATTGCAGATAACGTTCCAGTACTTATGTTACAACTTCGTTATAGCTAGAACGGTATTTTTGAACTTTCATAAGTGCAATTGTTTAAGCTGTAAATAATGTAATCCAAAATTAATGGCCGGGTTCGGGACATAATATTGTCTTGCCCTCAGCCCTTCACCTGACGAATACTGTGGATCTCTCATTCGAAAGCTTATTAATTCAAAATTTTAATTTATTCTGACATCATATTGTTCTTCCTTGTACATAACATGGCTGATACTTGGAACATTATTTCTCCATTATATCATCATGCGTGGAGCCACTACTGACACATTTGCCAGCATGTACCCATCTTGTCAACACCAATCCTCTTGGCAGAAAGAGTAACAACACTAACATTCCTGCTGAGAAGGATGCATGCGATTTGCCATCATGGTCGGTTAACATCATTACAGACTGACCCCTTCCTCACGAGCAATAGCAACTTCCAGGTGTTTTCCAGAGATGAAAAAAATCTAAACCTCTGATCAGTCTTAAAGAAAGAACACTGACACTTATGAATGATAAGTTTTGAATTGTGATGTAGCGAATGTTGAATCACGAGTTGTGATTCAACATCCGATAAATCACAATTAAAAACTCTTACAATTAAAAACTCTTAAACCTAATGCACAAATCTCGCTCACAGACTAAAGTTAAGAACTACCAAGCATCTTATAGAATTAAGACAAACAAAAACAACAGAATCACCATCAGAATGCTAATATCCCCTTTCTAGCTGCTTCACTGAATCTATTGTTAACGAAGTTGATTGAATTATTCTTGGAACAGTAGTTACTTTGTGGAAATGAGGGGATAAACTTCAATGTCTGTTCCTGGTAAACAGTAACGATCCCACAACTTCATGAAATGCACTTTAAATTTAATTTTCGAGAACAATTGTAGTTCTCTTGGTCACCTACACACAATAAAAACAAACACAAAGACTTAAAAACAACAATTTCGCACCATTTAAAATGTCAGCAGACCACCA
>JAHWFP010055091.1:0-17708 GCA_023313725.1 Lithobius niger | reverse complement strand
ATAATAATAATAATAATAATAATAATAATAATAATAATAATAATAATAATATAAGTTCGTTGCAAACGCAACCGGAATGGCAAAGACCTGGTGGCCACTAACTGCCATCCGAAGTTAAAACAAAAATTAAAAATTAGGTTTACAAGTTTAAAACGAAGGTGGTTGACCGGCTGTAAAGGAAGGGTTGATGGTATAGGGGTGGGGTCACGAATGCCTTACCACCAAGGTTAGACCTACCAGGAAGACAGTGGTCCTCGATGGCATCGCCAAACGTGAGGGACGAGTGAGGGGAAAAGCCATACCATCGCAAATGTTTAAAAATAAATTTAAAAATAAATAAAATAAAATAAATGCATTGCAGTTTAAAGCCTGGCCTGAACCAATTGTCAATCATAATTAAGATAAAATAAAAATAATATAGAATCAGGGTAGGTCTCTTTTATGTTTGAAATAAGGTAACCAATTCATGAGGCACGTTTGTTTTTTCATTCCCTAATGAGTGGCTCCTTTCCAAGACCAACGCATTTACATTTGGGGCACTTTCAACACAGCCCTTCCTTCAAATAGCAAAGATTTGGTTTCCCTGCTAACAATAAACCACCTTTTGATGTGTACCACTGAAACTGATCCAACGTGATGCATGATCATGCTTTAAGAAACCTAAGACATTAGATGCAAAATAAATACTTACAACACTGAACTAGTTAACCACGAGAAGGAATAATAAGTTGAAATGAACAAATCCATAAATTTTGGCAAAAACATCACATTGAATGGTAACAAACAATGCAAATGCTTTTCTACCATGAGTTGTAACATGTACCGTGCGGGAGAATACAGTGTTGGGTTGGCATTGTACGTATAGGTGTGTGTGGCGTGCATGTGCGTGTGGCGTGTGAGTGTGGCTGCTTTTGTTAAAATCATAGATCACTTTGCTACAAGTTAGAAGTGTTCCTATAGAGACACGTAGTCGTAAGTGAACAGTGAATCATCTCTTACTCTTGTGTGCCTCAGTTGTAAAGTCACAAACAGCAATGAAAAATTACTTCTGTTGGCAAAGATGAAAAGTTTGCTAGCTCCACCAAACTTTGACCAAATGACACAATGTGGTAACACATCTATAACATGTCAAGAAAACCAATGTCATTGGTTTCCTTGACATGATATAGATGTGTTACCATAATCGGATACCAGTTCCAAATTTAGTTCTTACAAAGATATGACGAGAGCTGTATTTACATCCTCCACGCATGACATGTGCAGAATCCTTGTCGCACTACGGTCCTGTGTGGTCCCGTAATGTCTGGTGCCAATGTGGTGCTTGTGGATGAAGTCGTGATGGATGATGTTGGAGCTTTACCAAAGAATTCAGTGAAAATTAAGGTATGCTATCAATTTCTCTACTACTCTGTAGACAGCATTACTTCCACGTTGCACCACGTCTGTTTATCAGTTGATATTCTGTCCCTTGTTTCCCTTCCATAAACTTCAGTTCTGCTTCTTTCATCTGTTCCTTATTGTGAAGTGGGATTATATAAATGAGAACAATGTGTCAGGGAGAGGATCCAACAGTTTGTACGCAGTTCTTGATCTATGTTATCACATCATTTTCAAACGTTTGAAGTGTGTGGTCTTCCCAGTGTACTTCACATTTGACGGAGCTAAATTCAGCATCAAATAATTTGTAATTAAAGTGAAGCATGCATCTACGTAATGACTCCATCTCGCTACCATGGTGTCAATCAATAAAGCCTCTTCTCAGACAATGAATCACAGCTTCCCAATCACTGAGATCATGATTGCAGAATTCCACCGTCTTATGTCCGCCTCTTACCTGCGATTAGAACACCCTAGTTTGTAAGTCAGGTGCGCTACTTTCATCCTGGAAAGAAACGGAGCAGTTGTACAGATAGAGCACATCACAAGACAGAATTCTCACCTTTACCTCCTTAAATGCCTTCTTACATTCCTCAAGCCTCACAACCTTTTCAGACTTCCTTGGTAGAAGTGTCAGCGGTCTGATGGCAAGTACATAAGATTTCACAACTTTTATGAAGTAATTTTAAACCCTATAAATTATTCCATGGCAGCAGCTTGTTTATACAGTCATTGGATATCATCGTCACTGATGGGCACACCAAGCACTTTCATGTTGGGAACCAAAACTTGAATTTTGATCGTTTGAGAATGCCATGCTGTTTCAATCATTTAGTAACTGCTTTAAGCGCTGTATGGTGATCGTCTCAAGTTTCCATTCTCATAAGTTATTTTTGTTGACATAATAAACACGGGTATCACCAATCACCAAGTAGGTTTCCAAGTGCTGACATTGGTGTCCTTTAGAATTCCGTCGTAAAATTCTTGAGGCCAAAAAGTAGTACGTTCCACCTGTATGACTTACTGTAACAGATAAATATGATGCAATCCCATGATTTCTCAATGAGTGTTGTCTCATGGAACCCACTCTCTGTGTCCAGAACAGCAACAAGTTATTCCTGCCAAGAAATCCATTATTATTTTTTGTTTGTGGCATTGGATAAGCATTGTTTTGCACTCGATAGTGCAAAGCCAGAAGGCAAGTACTGGTCGAAAGGTCGTAACCTTCTGATACTTCACAAAAACCAAGATCATCACTGGTGATGGAAGGTTATATTGTCAATCTCGTTAATCTCCAGCTGCTGTACCATTTCTTAACACATCTTCACATAGCAGGTGGATGATCATCATATTCGTGACGTATAGCTCGGGAGTGAATTTGTACTTTATGATATTTTTATGTAGTGTAGATCTCGATTTTCTTCTGGGAAACAAATCAATGTTCTTTTTAAAGAGTTCATCCAACTACGATAATAGCTGAGGTGTGAAAACATTGAAAGTTGATCTTCCACAGCAGGGTCGTATGGCATGGGGCAGGATCTTGTCCCAACAAATCAATGCAAAAAAAGCTGATGCATTTTCCCGAACAGAAGTTCTGAAATTGGCAATGTCTGGCATGCATCCTACTTCATCCAAAAATCCAGTCCCAGTATCTAGCGCAGATATCAATATCAACGAAGATATTCCAGATGGAAGTAGAGATGTCGTCCCATCTGCCAACTGAAGCTAAACCCAGTGAACATTTTCACTGTGGAGTAAGTAAGGGTCCAGAAGTTCTAACCAGTTAAGTAACATGACATATCATTTTGGTCCAGTGTCAGTGCAAGAGAGAAAAGTAACACCCTGGATGGTAGTCCAAATACTTAAACCTATTGACACACCAATTTACCAGAATATTCGTAATGTTGACTTACGGTTTAGGATAAGCTATGGCTGGATGACAAATTTCGCAAAACTTTCTATGCTTACCAGTCTTGATCAAGGCCGGTTATATGTGAATTTTTCTATGTTTCTTACTCTCATTGGCTTGACCTTGACCCCAGCACATTCAAGTCAGGAATAGCATTACCAGTAGCGCCAATATCAATCCATACATTTCGCTTGTGAGGATGCATCTTTTGGTATCAGACCTCTTTTGGGATCAGATCATGTTCTGTATCTGCTGCCATCATTGCTCGCATATTACTCTTCCATATCCTATTCACACGAGATGCCACAGCACCAAGTGATTTCATATTTACCTGTCCGTTTCGTGCCCTGCCAGTAAACTGTTCGGGTCAGAAATTTTGCTTCCTTTTAAAGTTAACTCTGGTGAACCATTTCAGCAGAACAGATACCTAATTTGATATGACCTAGTTTAACATGATCTGCTCACAGTCCGAAAAACTTTGTTCAACATTTTGGTCGCATTCATGATCAGATATTTCTCCCAAGCAAGCACGCATGGAACAGGCTGAGTAAATTGCTTGACTGCATTGCTGGTCATGTGTCACTTGAACTCACAAGTTTAATGTTTTCCACAACAATTTAATTACCAGTAACCTGTCTAACGCCTAAATCTAGCGCATACACTCTCTTCCTACAATATATTATCTCCGAACAGTCACTAGCTAGCTCCACACAGTTTTTTTCCCCTAATTATCGTTAAAGTTTGTGACTGATATGACGAACCTCGCATCAATGATTCTTAGTTGCCATCGCTGTCTGTGCAAACCACGATTCCAAAACTGTTCGTTAGTTTTAGTCATCTGCCCGCAAAATTGCAGAAAATAGACTTCTACTATTAAATATACTTTTGATATATGTTGTTCACTCGTATATCCCGGTTAACATTATTGATTAGAAAAATCAACTACATTATCGTTCAGTACACAGTTTTTACATTTCAAAAATGTCAGATTGACCATTGCATCGATTTTTCATTCGCACACAGTTGGACAAAGTTGAACAAAAACACAGGTGCAGTGATCCTTACGTTCATTGCACAGTCGGGTCTTGGATAAAATTAGTACCTGCTACAGGGCGCCACGATGTCACGTCCTTAGCCCAATACATTACGATTGCTCTGGAATCCCTCACTCGAAAGCCAATTAAATCCAGATCTGTTTTATTCTGCATAAACTCTTCTTCCTCGTAATGACGTGACTGATATTTGGAAGATTTTCTTCGTGTTTGCCGTGATGTCTGAAGTCTGTGTCTGACTCAGCCGCCTGCCTGTTAATAAAATGACGACAGGCAGGCAGCATAACCATAGTTGATTATTTGTGTGATCTAATATTGTAAAGGTGTTAGGTTAGCGTGCCATTCGTAAGGGTGCTACGCGATTGATAGTCCCACCAAGAGTGTATGAGTTGACATGATGGCAACTCCAACACTCTTGGTAGGACTCTCAGCCTCAGCAGCACTCCTTATGAATGGCACGCAGGCGAGTTCCCATCGGGGGCAGCTAACAAATCACAAAATTAATGAAGTACCGTTTTTCAGTCTTATTATTGTACTAAATGCTACGACATACAAAAAATTGAAGAGAATGCGCAATGCCTATAAAGCAGCAAAAATAACGCCATGTTAGCTACGAGGCTTCCCTTATGAAAAATTGTCATGTTAGGCAATGAAAAAAAATCATGACTATTCTATGACTAATTGGGGCAATGACTTGGCATGATTTGTGTTATGATCTGCTATCACGATTTGCCATGATGTTCATGATGGTAAATCATGATAGAGGATCATGATAAATCATTATAGTAGATCATAATAAATGATGATAGAGGATCATGATAAATCATTATAGTAGACCATCATAAATCATAAAACTCATGACAAGTCATTGCCCCAATTAGTCATGGAATAGTCATGATTTTTTTTCATTGCATATCTTGACAATTTTTCATAAGGATAGCATCAGGAGAGATACAAAGGGTACTTGATTAAAATGAAGGGAAAAACAACGGCGCTTCTAATGAAGCCAGGGCTGTGAGAGCAAATTTCTTAGACCGAAAAATTTGGTTTTTTGAATAATTTAGGCTGTGAGGCTGTAAATAGGAAAAGAAAAGATTCCACTTGCTAAAAATTTCAGCAACTGCCAACAAATCGAAAAAATTTGCGCGATTTACGCTCAAGAAATCCGCTCTAACAGCATTTGCTTCGGTTTCCCTTCAAGAGCACGTTGCAGCTAGCCCAATTACTGGCTCTATCATTGAATTTTGCATAATAAAATACCGTTATTGTCACTGATGTATACCCTAAGAAAATCCCACTTCTGTTTAGTCTAAGTCACTATCATATAAAATATATGGAAACTATTTATATTTCATCATTTGACGGACGTTAACGTTGAAATTGTAAAGTGACCCATTAACTACGTAATCGTGAACCCTTCAACGTTAAAACTTCTCTGAGCAAACCTGAGAGTGTGCACCTCAAAAGTGACCTTTTCCATTTAATGTGTTAGGTGCTAAAACAAATTATACTGGTGCTAGAAACATTCCATAATCAACAAGACTTTTAAGAACCACGTGTGGGAAACTTTCACTTACTTACATAAGTTGATGTACGACATCGCTATAATGAATACACATTGGAAAACCCATTGTATTGGTAAGGTGTATTATGACTGCAAGGTTAATTGATAATCTCATACAAAAGCAAACTCCGTAATAACTCTGAAATCTAAGCCCAAGAGAACTTTTTCCGGCAGTGTATTATTTTACTACCAAGCAATAATGCGATCCTAAGCTGAAATTAAATATTTGTAATTATACCATTTTCAATTAGCATGTCTTTTTTAAAAATTTTTAAGTGATCGCTTATTATTTTGGTGATGTAACTTAATGTATTCTATCAAATACCAAATTATAACAATGTTCCATGTATCAATGCTTTGTGTAAAATCACCACAGATGCCAAATGCATGTAGGTGCTCCCAAACACAGCAATAATACGTATTTAGATTAAAATTGGTAATGGCAGCAGCACACACCACAGTAATTACCAAAAGACGTCAGGCTATACTAAAAACGCAATTAATTTCTGACTGGAGGAATAGAAAGAGTGCCGCTTTGCCGTTTGTTTGTGTCTCTATGCGCTCAACTGTTCCATTACTAGTGAATGTTTTCTTTACACGTGACAACTGACGTTAGCCTGAAAACATATTGGTTACCGTTCAGACTAATTTTTTATGTAATGATGTGTGGTGCGAAACAGAGCAAAGGAAATTGTCCTCCATTATGGGGTCGGTCAACAGCCCGACATCAGTAATGTAGGACTAGTTACTTTGCTCTGTTTCGCAACACATCATTACAATAAAAAAGAGTCTGAACGTTCGGTTGATCGGTCGGTCTGTCACTCTCCACAATCACTTTGAACCAATCTGGCGATTTATTTCATATTTTTCGCAAACATTCAGTGCTATATTATTTGTGGATTTAAGTTCATAAATCATTAAAATTAGATAAATTAGGTTAGGAGGTTTACAAGGTTATAAAGCTCAGACATCAGAATTAATTAGACATCTTTAGCTCGACAACAGTTGTAACCATTATTCAGAGAAATTCAACAATCTGAAATTAATGTGCTACTTGACACGTTAACGATATCAGAAAGCACGTGCATCTCATCTATCATTAATCGTTCAAAACTGGTGGAGAAATTTAACCCGTACTCCAATAGTACGAGTCTTCACCTTTTTGCCAGCCCACAGCGTGCAAGTTAAAATACCCAGCATTGCTAGCAATTTTTCTTGATTTGGAAGACCACATTTCTTGAAATGCCAATTAATCCTGCCTCATCCTTTGCAATGTTAAGGTGTTGCTGGTGAAGTTTGCAGTAAACATTGACTACTGTCTACTTTTGCGATGGCGTGAAAGGTTTTCCTTGGGCAAAGCATTGTTCGGAGAGACCCGCATCATTAAAAAAGTGGTGCGGTGCCTGCTGACATTTGCCACCATGGAAACTATGTTTCTATTTTCGAAACTGGAACATAGTTCCCATGGTGGCAGCAATTCTAATAACTTTAGTAACTTTAATAACTTAGAGAAAGTGGTTATACTTAATTTAAATACGATCTTTATTACAATGAAATTAATGGTCTGTGTCAGTTATTTGATTTTTTATAGTAGTATTTGAATGGACTATTTTCGCTGCAGCAGAGCACAGACAATCGCTTCTGCAAGAGTCGGTCCTCAACTTGTTCCTCTAGTCAGAAGATCAGTGCTGTTTTTGTATAGAAGGTTCGTAGTTTTCTTCCAATAATAATAAAGACATAATACAATTGCAAGCAGCTGGTAACCTAATATTTGTACAACGAAGCTATTATGTATTTTTGCCCAGTGGTTTTTAGACAATTAGATTAGTGTATATTTAAACTAAATGTTTAATGTAGACGGTAATAGTATTGTGAAGCAGTGCTGCCGAGGTCCTTGTTCTAATCCAGTCATGCAAGACCGAGAAAGCAGTGTAAATTTAAAATACTATTCAACTAAGTTTTACCAACCATCAATATTTAGGGGAAAATGTATGTCAATGGTTGATTACTCATAGAAGCAGAGTAGTTCTGCTAGTTATCTATTAATAAACTGAATTTTTTAGTAAACAGATCACAAATCTGAAATTCAAACAACAACATTTAAGTAAATTTAAAAAATAATATCGATAAACATAAAAGGTCATCAATATTTTATACGGTTTTCTGGCATTTGGTCATTACCTGCATGGTGATGAAGTATTGACAAATATTATTTTTTCTATGCATGTTGTTAAACACATAAGTACAGTCTCCTGATCTGCACATGGATTTTGGGGTGTATTGCGAAAAATTGTCTGTGTTCGAAAAAGAAGAAATAGATTCACAACATGAATAATGAATATCTTAATAAAAATAAGAAAGGTCTAGGTATGAATTCCCCCTTATCAAGTCTCTTGCTACTCTGCAGCAATCGTATGGGTACTAAGAAGGATATGTGACATTTAAAAGAGAACGTGCCAAATTCAGATGAAATTTTTACCATCAGTGGCTACTAAGGAACCTCGAAAGCCAATAGTTTAGAGAGCAGTAAATTTGTACATATTACCCCGGCAATAATCGAGTACGTACTACGAAGAATCTGGGACAAACACTTGTGATTTCAGAAGTAACCATAGGTAGCTAGAAGATATAATAATAATATGGTTTGCTACAACTAGTGGGAAAAAGACAGAAGGGCTATGAACCGCTTACACTGCTCCTTATTAAAGTAGGAGAACCATCAGACCGGTAGTGGGGTGGCAGGTGGGAGTGGTCGTTTTAGAAATCTGTCGAGTCGTTCCCGACATAGCCCTGCTTGGAAACCAGCGACTGAAGATGCATTCACCGTTTCACTACTAAGGGCGTTCCAAATTGGCTCAACACGAACCGGAAAAAAATGTCGTCGACAGTCCAAGTGAGAAGGCTGGAAATTTAGTTTCGTGCATGGCCCCTAGTATTGACCGCATTATGTGAGAGGTCAAAAAAGGGGAGGTCAACCGAGATATGGCCGTGGAGAATTTTATAAGTTAAAATCAGGTCAAATTTAATACGACGAAGCTCAAGAAGCTCAAGGCCGAGCCTGGCAAGTTGATTCTCATAGCTGACATCACGGAGGCCATGAAGGCCCTTCGTGAACCGTCTTTGGACCCCCTCAAGTAGATCTATGTCACGAACCAAGTATGGCGACCAGACTGGGGTGGCGTACTCAAGAATGGGCCGAACGTAAACCTTGAAAGCCCAAACGAGTGTCGAAACATTCCCTGAGGAAAAACATCTCCTAACTATAGCACAACGACGATAGGCGGTGGCGCAAACCTCCCTGCAATGGAGGCTGGATTTCAGGTTGGAGGTAAAATGAATTCCAAGATCACGCACCTCATGAAGGGAGGGGAGAACCATGTTTTCCAAGGGGTACTTACTGCATTTGTTCCGATTTCCCACATGGAAAGTAAAGCACTTCTGGGTAGAAAGGGACAGCTGCCAGATTGAAGACCATTCAATCACTTCATGGATAAGAGAAAGCAGTCTGGGAGTACACAACTCGGTAAAATTTTCAGAACCAATCTTAAGATCATCAGGGAATTTAAACCCAAAGGCATCATTTTCAGGAAATTTCAAATCATTTAGGTAGATTAGGAAGAGAAGCGGACCCAGGACGGACCCCTGTGGGACCCTGCTTAAGACTGGTGCCCAATCAGAGAGGGCGTCTTCCATAATTACCCTCTGCGTTCGTCCCAACAGAAAGGCCGTTAACCAAACTTTAAGCTTTCCAGTGACACCACAACCATCAAACTTCAAAAGAAGCTTTCGGTGCACGACCGATTCAAAAGCCTTCTTGAAGTCAAAATAAATATTATCTGATGGAATTCCAATATCGAGCGCACTGGTTCATCGGTCGAGAGCACACAGAAGCTGATGGGTGGATGAGCGTGAAGGAAGGAAACCAAACTGATCGTGTGAAATAACTGGGCTAAAAATACGGAGAAGACAACCTCGTATCATAGCCTCCATAACTTTACAAGCTACGCAGGTCAGAGCAATCGGTCTATAATTAAGTGGATCAGAGGAGGAGCCCTTCTTGAAGATAGGAACAACATGTGCAGTTTTCCATGATGCAGGGAGCACCCCCAAGTTAAAAGAACAAGTAAACAATTTAGAAAGTGGGTAGCAAATGACACTAGCAAGTTCCCGAAGCAGGAATGCAGAGAGACCATCACGTCCACAAGATTTACTTGGTTTAAGTTTCATTAAAGTGTGAAATACCACAGAGGTTGGGAAATCGATCTACGAAAGAGATGCATAAGGGTCAGATAGTTGGGAAATCGGGACCAGGGGGTTTCCATCATCAACGATTGAGTTAGAAGCAAATAGTTCGCAAAACTTCGCTGATTTATCATGCTTTGCAGTAATATAGGAGTCACCGACACGAAGAGGTGGTAGCGATCTGGATGACGAGTTCAATTCTGATATAATTTAAAAAGTGAGGCAGGAGTTTTCTCACGAATTGCAGCAACCTCTCTATACGGGTACCAAGCTTCTACCGAATCAGAGTATTGCCTGCGTACAGTGTTGTAGGCCATAAGAGATTCTTGGTCCAGAGCCAACTTATATTTACGCCATTGCCTGAGTTTCAGACGGCGAAGTCGCAAAATGTACCTCGGGAAATGAACTGCCTCGGGAGCCTTCCACGAACTAGGCTGATTACGGCTCAGAGCGATATGACCCAACAGGATAGCGTGAAAACCATTCCATGCTTGGTTAATATCAAAAAGGACATCAAAAATTAGATTGTCCCATTCTACTTGTGTAAGTGACTTCCGAAGCTTTTCGATGTTGATCTTGCCCTGTTACCTGATCACCAAATGTTACAAAGAAAAAGTTGAATTGTGCCTTCCTCGCCGTAATTGTGCATGTACTCATAAAGCTATGGGGTAACAGGTCCATCATGTCAAGAGTAATTCTGACCTTGTGACTCCGCCCCAGGCCCTGATGATGTTCATTATCAGCTGTTGAAACATCTGCCTCTTGCCTCCCAGCAGTTCTTGCTGGAAATGTTCAACCGCGTGTGGGCGGAGGGCTCTATTCCAGTTGTGTGGAGGGCAGCGGTGGTCATCCCGGTTGTGAAACCGGGCAAAGATCCTACTTCTCCTTCCAGTTATCGCTCAATCGCTCTGATTAGCTGTGTCTGTAAACTTATGGAACGGGTGGTCAGTGAGCGGTTGGTTTGGGTGTTGGAATCACAGGAATTTTTATCTACGTCCCAGTGTGGCTTTCGACGGTTTGGGCAACTATCGATCATCTTGTTGCCCTTGAATCGGATGTGAGGGAGGCTTTTCGCCTGCGTCATCATCTGGTTTAGGTTTTCTTTGACTTGGAGAAGTCTTATGATACGACCTGGGGTTATGGGATTCTCCGTAATCTCTATGACTGTGGCTTGAGGGGACGGATGCCACTGTTCCTTTCCGCTTACCTCTCCGGCCGTTCTTTTCGCGTTCGTGTCGGGGCGACTCTTTCCCGCCCGTTTGTCTTGGAGAATGGTGTGCCTCAAGGAGGTGTTCTTAGTGTCGTCTTGTTTCTATTGGGATCAACCCCATTTCTCAGCAGGCTGCTGTTCCCCAGTCTTTGTTTGTCGATGACTTTAGCCTGCGCTTTCGGGCGGCTCGCATGCAGACCTGCGAGCGGCAGCTTCAGCTGGCAGTTAACAAAGTCCAGATCTGGGCGATCAGTAACGGTTTCCGGTTTTCTCCGGACAAGACTGTGTGCGTCCACTTTTGCCGCCAACGAACACTGCACCCAGATCCTTGCCTGTACTTGGGACAGGCACAAATTCCTGTTGTCCCACAGGCACGTTTCCTGGGTCTGGTGTTCGATTCCAGGTTATCCTGGCTTCCACACTAGCGCCAACTTAAAGACAAGTCTTTGCGGGCACTTAACATCTTGCGGGTTTTGTCGGGCAGTTCATGGGGTGCCGATCGCGCTGCCATGTTGCGCCTCTACCGAGCCCTTGTCCGCAGCAAACTTGATTATGCGTGCATGGTGTATGATTCGGCTAGTGACTCGACTCTCCAGACATTGGACACTGTGCATCACAGTGGCCTGCGTGTGGCGACTGGGGCATTTCGAACTTCTCCAGTGGTCAGCCTCTATGCTGAGGCCTCGGAGCCACCTTTAGCCATTCGTCGGCGGAAGCTTGCTATTCAGTATGCTGTGCGTTTGCGTGCTGTGCAATCCAGTCCTGCTTGGTCCATGGTTTTGGGGCCAGACTTGCGAGTCGGTAGACGCAGGGTGGGTAAGGGTGATTTCCGCGATAGGCTCCAGCAGTCCTGTCAGGAGATAGCCTTTGAAATGCCCTGTGTCTTGAGGCTTGGGGAGATGCCAGTGGCCCCTTGGCTTGTCCCAAATGGCATTTTCATTTTCGCTCTGGTGTCCCTCCCGAAGGGTTCCACTCTACCAGGAAGGTACTTACAGGAGTTCCGGCGGCTGTGTTCCCAGTACGCCGGTTATCAGCGGCTGTTTACTGATGGGTCGAAGTCGGACGTTGGCGTGGCGTGTGCTTGTGTGTGTAAGGGAGTAACGGTTGCCCATCGCCTTCCATCAGGCTATTCTGTGTTTTCTGCAGAGCTTTTGGCTCTTGGTTTGGCGGTGGAATGGATCCTTGACCTTCAGGGCACCCATTTCATTGTCTTTAGCGATTCCATGAGTGCCCTGGAGTCCTTGGCGAATTACAATACTCGGAATCCCTTGACACAACGTGTCCAAGCCTTGCTTTCCCGCTTGCCTGGCCAGCAGAAAACCGTGCTTTTCTGCTGGATCCCGGGCCATGTTGGGATTGGTGGAAACGAGCAAGCTGATTCTGCAGCGAAACGGGCCCTTTCTGGCCCTCTCGAAAGGGATCTCAGCCTTGTTCCCTCAGACGTCTTTCCAGCTCTTCGTCTGAGGTTACACGCATTTTGGCAGACCTTGTGGGACAGACAGGACGGTAATAAGTTACTAGCTATTAAGGGTACCGTTGAGGAATTGCACTCGGCGTGTCGGTGCAGTCTCCGTGAGGAGGTTGTGTTGGCCCGTTTGTGCATTGGTCACACCCGACTTACTCATTGTTTCCTTTTGCGGGGGGTTGACCCTCCTGAATGTTATTGGTGTCGACGGCCACTTACGGTCCAGCACTTCCTTGTTGATTGTCGCCATCTTGATGGTGTTCATCATCGTTTCCATCTTCTGCATGACATTGCGCGTCAGTTGGGCGATAAGCCTGTCCTCCTGTCCGGTGTTTTTCAATTTTTGCAGGAGGTACAGATGTATGATAAGATTTAGCTTAGGCATTTGAATAACATCTCTGTAATGTGTGGTGCAGTGGCATCCCGGACCACTGCACTGTAACTGAGGTTAGCGCTAATGACCACGTTGTCGACGCGCCATTAAGCCTCAATTCTTCCCCCCCCCCCCTTGTGCGGTGGATGGGGGCCTGAAGCAAGTTCACCAGCAATTGCAACAATTATTTTATTATAATTTTCGAATTTAGCATAAAGTTTTTCAATCGTAATAAAGAATGTATATCGGAACTACTATTACCTTATGAAATAAAAGGAAACAATGGCCGTCAACTAATAGCACTCTTAAACACTGTTCTCTACTAATAGCACGCTTAAATCTACGACACATCATAACAGAGTATCTAGGAAAATCAATGCTCATATTAAATTTACCACTTTGTAGAAAAGAGCATGCAGGCCTACCATTTATCCATGTTTCATGAGGTGCACCTAGGATATAAATGACATTTTGCTTTTTCTTAAGTAAAAGGTAGTTGCATTACACATTTTTCAGGGTTGCAAAAGGCCTTGACAAAATAGACAATTTTAACAAAGTGTTTCTTTTCACTGTTAGGGAACTTTCAGTTGACACATTTTAATCTCTTAACATCTAGCCTCACATTGTTGTATTCTTTTAATTAAAAATTACCTCCTAACACTTCGAACTCCTAGTTACATATGGAAATGGGATTGTACTCGTCCACATTTCCATAATCGAATAAGTACTAGGAAAGAAATGGAGCAAATGGTGCATCCAATCAGAAGTTATTCTAACCATTTGTTGCCTTAGAATACCCGTCTTATCAAATGGTCAGGAAACAACATTATTCTTTTTCTTTGCTTGGTTCGAATAGTTCCTTGTTTTCGATATTGTATTTTTATTTGTCTTTACTTTTTCAGACAGAACAGAAAAATTCTCAAATTCCGTTTGTCTTGAGAGATTCAGAAGCACCAAGGGACTAAGGCCTTATGGTGTGTCGACACAGAGGTCATTACCGCAAGCCTCAGTCCGGATTGCCACTGTGCCACGCAAGACAGAGCTGTAAATAAAACCCCAGATCTTGATCTTATCAAACATCCGTACCACCAGCAAAAATTTAAAAAAAAAACACTGACAAGAGGACAGACTCATTGTCCAGTTGATGGCTAAGTTTCACACAACATAAAAACTGTAAGAAACATCATCAAGATGGTGACATTCCATCCACAAGCGCATGACCAATTCTAACTGGTCAGTGCAACCAATGACATTAAGAGAAAACCTCAAAATGAAAAAAACGATGTGTTAAGTTTATATGACGAAGATATAATCAGGCCCAACACCACATCTTCTCGGTGACTGCATCGACGAGCCGAGTGCCAAGCTAGGACAGCATCCCTAATGGTCTGCAAATTATTTTCCTTTTGTTTGTTCCACAAGGCTTGCCATGCAGCATGCTACTTCAGATTCCAAGTTGGAAAGTCGTCCGTGGTAACAAGATCAAGATCCCTATTGAGATGACCAGAACAAGCCTCTTGCACTGCTACATCAGCCTGCTCATTCCCAGATATCCCAACATGGACAGGATCCAGCCACAGCCACAGTCACAGTCTTCTACTGGCCAGTAAGTGGGAAAGCAAGCTTGTGATTTTCTGAGGCAACGGGATCGATGGTTGAATGACATCACGAACGGCAGCAAAATCATGGAATCACTAACGGAAAAATGTATGTCCTGAAGAGGCAAGGATCCAATAAGTAGCCAGACCGATGCAAGTAGTTAGAAATGTGCCATACCATGGCACACTGGTGAAACACGAGAGTGTACCATACTACAGTGTAACGGCGGATTTATGGTTTTATATCGTCACTTTTGGTATAGAGGGTCAGCTTCAGATTTCCGATTTGATATGTTATATAGATAGATGAAAGCGTTCCATCGCAATTTATGTTAATTTCGACTGTGAACCAGAAATAGACCACGGATCTCTATACAATTACTTACGAATATAGAACGGGCAAATAAAAAATGTCGGTCTAGAACACTATTTTAAATGCTATATGAATGATCTCTAATGTCTAAAATTGAAACACCGAGCACCCTACAATAAAGGCGCCTTACAATGGCAGACTCAATGTTTGACCATGGCAGTCTATATACACAACTGTGGACTGGCTCAATAAATGACATCCAGTGAATTATACTTATAAGGCGTCATACCACCGGTCTCTATATAAGCCATGTTGAAGCACTGACCAGCTTCTAAAATCATGTCTACTAGAATGGTGGTCCCCCACAGTCAATGGTCTCGTGTATATACGTTTAATCTCTTACAAAACATATGCATTCAACTATCAGACGATGCGACAACTACATATGAGAGGCTAAGAGCTGTACTATTGGGGATAAAGTTACTAAAGCCTCTTTCTTTTCTCTTTGTTTATACTCATTCGCCACATTTAATAATATTCACCAGAATAAATATTTAGACTACTACTTACTAGCGGAATTTAGGGAAAAGTGCCGTTTCCGATGACGATGCTAATTTTTGTTCTCTTCGCTCACTCAGTCAGCGCAAACATTTCCTCAGAAACGTGACCGAATCAATGTAACCACCAAGAACAACACATTACTTGTAATTTGGGTTAGAATTCACTCTGCATGAGTTTTCTTGTTTCACTTATTATAAGAATTTTTTTCTTTACGTCCTGCTCAGTACTGATTTTTCCTTTGGCGTCTTATCACTTTCTGATGATCCCTCACCAGGCGCAACAGCTGCAGAACGTCAGTTGAAAATGCCACGGTTTGAATGTAAGTTAGGCCTACAGAAGACACTAACTCGCGCCCAAATCAAAGCTGTTCACGTTTTCGCACAAATAAGGAGGGAACTGGCTTATGGCGTTACGTAAACACTAATGCTCGAATATTGCTGTTTGAAACGATACAGATGCAGGCGTAAAAATATTCTTGGCACCGTTTTCTGGTGTCTTCACGCAGTTTAGTATTTAGCATTTAATTTTTTCCTGACTTTGGGTTACTACTAAACGATTATTCTCTTGTCCTGGATTTGTTACTTATTATAAACTCCATGAATGTCTCCAAGTTTGAACGGGTAATAAAATAATACTGCGCAAACCTATATATGCGTGTTTACTGATTGTCACTGTGAACAACAAGTTAATGACTCGTTCGTAGTTGGTCCGTTGCCCCCAGACCATTTTGTTGATGGACGTTCGGAATGGGTTCCAGGCTGCCACGAAAAAAATTGGTCAACAATCATGACGTCATGTATTGTTGTGGCCTTGTTGGGTGATTGTTGCTGATTGTTGCAAATGGTCATTTTTCGTTAATTTCGGCCGTATAGGACCCAGAACGGACTTTAAAAATACGCCTACACAACGTACGGATTAATTTGCTTTCTTCCGAAAAACGTCTCATATTTGTAGCTTCCTTCCAGAAAAGAAGATGATCATCCCCAAGCACCCAACCAACCAACCAAGCATAAATTGAATCTTTTTAACGAGGAAAGACTATCCGAGTCACTCATTCGACGGCGTCACGCTTCGCTCTAGGAGATTTTTGTTGCAACTCATATGGTGAGACACGCCCAGCATAAATGATCAAGCAAATATTCACTAGAAAGTGATCCGAATAAAGTGTGCGTTTTTCTTAGTACATCAGTTCATAGTACAAAACGTAAACAAAACTAAAAATGATCAAATAATGTCATTCCAGAATTGTAATGTTAGCATTCTGTATCTATACCTGTTAGATCTTTTGTAGTGGGGCCAATTACCTTTTATGCAATGTAGAAAATCGCTAAATTTTCACTAGTGAATTAATATTTAGCCTCCTACCTACTAACTGTATTTAGGAAAAAGTGGCGTTTCCAATGACAAATGCTGATTTCGTTTGCTTCGCTCACTCAGTCAGCACAAACATTTCTCCAGAAACGTGGCTGAAGCAAAGTAACCACCAAGAACCGAACAACACTTGCAATTTGTGTAAGTACTACACTTTACATGGGTTCATTAGTTTCACTTTTTTCAAGAATTTTTTTCTGTGCATCCTGCTCAGTATAGCTTTTTCCATTTTCGCTTGCCACGTCTCGCTTCGCTCGATGATATGTTATGTTGCAACACTTATATGAAGACGGACCAAAAACAAACAGTCAAATGATCAAGCAAATGATCAGATATGCTTTTATCGTATGGTTTCAGTTCATAAATAAACGGTAACGGCGCCTACTCTGTTTTGTCTCTTTGTTTATGATCATTCGCCACATTTAATAGATTAGAATAGAATAGAATAGAATAGAATTTTCATGTGAAAACATAACGGAAAACTTCTTGCGAACCTGTTTTACAGGGAAGAACCCAATACATATGCAAAATGTCGAGGCATAGGCCTAATATAGGAACGAAAATACAAAACAGGCAATGGGATCCTATATACAGTATTAGCAACACTTAAATGTTTAATGCGGTGAAACAAAACAAATTAAAATATATATAAATATATATATATATATATATA
>JAHWFP010055090.1:0-27794 GCA_023313725.1 Lithobius niger | reverse complement strand
ATGCTTAGCAGTGTCTTACTGGCCAAATTTGACACCTAGACCCTTACAGTCAAAGCTTGTCCGTGTTCCTTACAGGTTTTGACTTTTAGACCCTTACTTTTAATTTTTAACGATACGTTTTTGTTTATTAATCCTAACAGTGAGAATAACTGAGTAATGGATGAAGACCATTTAGAAGGACTTTAATGAATTTTCAGCAGAAAATAATACAGATGTGGTAGATAATGATGGCAAAGATATTGTAGATGATAAAATTTAAATTCAAAGTCATCAACTACACTGATAAACGTAAGAATATTCCAATTGGAAGTACTGGCGAAACTTGCACAAATGTCCTAATAGTAAAAGTAAAACGTGTTTTCAGTGTTCTAAATACAAGGTTTATGTTACCTCACGTTTTAGAAACTATCGCGGTGTTATTTAAGCACAGTATAACGTAGGCGGGCAGGTAAAGAAGCAAATTTTATTTTTTCCTTGAGACATCCTCATGTACCCAATGTCCACATATGTAGACATGCTGTATTTTTTTTTGTAATTACAAAAAAAATTTTTTTTGGGGGGGGGATCTTTTAGTGCCTAATACATCCAAAAAAAATTTCTGAGCAAACCGGAAGTACCAATGGGAAATAAAGGGTTAAATGAGTATATTAACACTGGCGATAGCCAGTGTTAGTAAGGGTCGACCTAGGACCTCTGTGTTAAACTCTCAACTTTGAGAGCGTATAACTCCGTCAAAAGTAAACATATTTAAACCAAATTTGGAGTCTAGCCTTGACTAGTAAAGGCCTGTCTGCAGTCCAAAAATTGTGAAATTCGGTCCAGCCAAACCCGAGATGCAGACAGGGGCCAAATAGACAACTTCTTGTTCAACTTCTTGTTGTTGTTGTTCTGGGGATACTTTCGTCTGTCCTCTCTACAGGTCAAACCATTTGTCCAATAAAGCTGGTTCTTAGCTCATTTTACAGGTATTGCTCTGTAGATGTGCCCTTTTCATAAGGCCTTTTCTAATTGGTCAAGTGGTTCAGGGGTTACGGAGCTCTAAACCACCAGATTGATTGTTTTACATTGTTTTAAACATTGTTATTATGCAACAATACCAATTAGCAAACGCCAGCTGCGAGACATAGACTGAAGATTAAAGGATTTGTTTCTATTGTTACCATTGGCGATGGCCAGATTAGTAAGGGTCAGCCTATGGTCTCTTGTGTTAAACTATCAGCTTTGACCGTCAACTGCACTGTTTTACAGTTTAGCTGCAATTCTAAAAGTAACACGAATTAATAAACAAAAACGGAACGTTAAATGTTTAGAGTAAGGATCTAAAAGTCCAAACCTAGAAGGAACACAGACAAGCTTTGACAGTCAGGGTTTAGCTGTAAAATTTTGTCAGTGAGAGGCTGGAAAGCATTAGACCCTTACTACCCGGTGGTCAACAATAAATACATTTTCACGAAAAATTGGAAATCATCCTACAATGACCCCTGTTGCTTAGCCTCCTGTTGCTTAGCAGAACAGTTTTCGTCGACGCTGCCGATTTCTGAATTTCGGGACAAACTTTGCTGCGACGCCTTCCACCACTGCTTAGTGTTGTAGTGGCTTCTTGTGTTGGGAACGTTCGGCCATTTTATGAGTGCTTTTTGCAGATGGAGGCACGGCGTCAGCATCGCAACATACTTTGATGACCGAATTTCGGTCGTCTTCTTTCGCCGTTGCTACGTAGCTGTCCATCGTACAAGTTTAGATGGTTACCTGCTCTTAGGGCTGGTTTACGCCACGACAATTTTCTCGCTTACTAACTTTTACTGGGTTAATACTAAATTTGCTGGCTGCTTCTCGCCTTTACCGAAGAATGTGGCTTTTCCAGTTGTCTGTACGTAGTAACCATGGCAACAACGCGGACGCAAATCTCCTCCTCGTGCCTCGCGACACGACGTACGATACGTGCAACATGACAGCGTCGATTTATGAAAACTAGAAAACAATTTTTGCTGCTGTACAAAACGACGGACAGATTTCTGAATGTCGGTATTCGATGATTTGACTTCGATTCGAGGACAACCCCGAAATAGACGCCATGTTGGATTTTGAATTCTCGCTGCGAGTAACTATTTATTCTGCCGTCGTTTGATCACTGCTAGAAGCTGTTTTTTTCGGCGAGAATAGCAAATTTGGAAATAGCGTGAAATGGCAACAATGTTGTAGCAATGTTTAAAATGACCGTTGCACTTTGTTTTTTTATCCGTGTTGTTATTTATAATACATTTAATTTGTTGCCTATTACCGCATTCATTTAACAGAAACGGGAAATTAATCGTAAATAAATAAATAACGGTTGTCTAGCAAAAGGCGTTCGGCGAGCGAGAAGGTCTCGTAGCGTAAACGCGCCCTTAGATTGCAAACAAGTGTTTGAGTTGCCTTATTGGCCTTAAAGGGAGATTGCCACGAAATGATAAGCTACAGCATCTATAGCCATTTACCGATATCTAGTTCTGTCTAGTCCTTACTTTCAATAAGCGAAGGAACACACAAATAAATTTCTTTTTATGATACAAACAAGCCAAGTGCCTCATCATTTATTGAGTGTAAAGTTAATGCGTCCACGAGCGCCTGGGAGCAAGCGGTAAAGTTAAGCCTAACGACATCACGAGCGCTTTTTTCCAGCTATCGACCGTTTTGAAACGCAGATTTTGAACCGCTAGATGGGCGCCACCTAGTGATAGTGACATCGTTAACCTTGACGGCTTGCTCTCTGGTGCACGTTGTGGACGCACCAACTTTACATTCAATAATTAAGGAGGCACGTGGCTAGTTTGTTGTGTAAAAAGAAATTTCTTTGCGCATTCCTTCGCGTGTTGAAACCAAGTGTTACAAGTTTATATATAGTGTTCTGGCCTTTTAAAAAGGGTGTCAAGCTTTCCAAGTTTAAATATTTCCTAAAACTGTCAACAGATTTTCCAGTGACAGTTCAGCCAGAGAATTCCATACTGGGATCACTCTCACGGCAAAAAAGTGACGCCTTGGTTGATTTTAAAACCACGAGTCCAAATTGCTGGGCTATCAAAAAGAGGGAAATCCACAGAGCCATGAATAATCTAACCCTTTAAGGTAGCGTGTTGTTTATAAACAGCGTTGTACATGTAAATTATTTCCCATTTAACCGTTGAAGTTTCGTTCACGGACAGTGTTGTACGCAAACAACGTAAAATGCTGCCATCTACCGGCAAATTGAAAAACAACTTACAGTTTTTTTTTAATTGGTTTCGTTCTTTTTTACTTTGCTTTCGTTGTCTTTCACTTTGGTTTCGTTATGTTTCGAATTGCTTTAGTTTCTTTGCACTTTGGTTTAGTTTCTTTTCGTTTTGCTTTAGTTTCTTTTCGTTTTGCTTTCGTTTCTTTTTACTTTGCTTCAGTTCCGAGATAATTTTACCAATCTGATAGTTGAAGCAAATTAAACGGAGAATACTAAATGTAGGCTAATTTACAGTAAATAAATTAAGATGTAGGTTGAAAAACGTATAAAATTATTGATTTACTGTATACAGTAATATCAGTAATATCCATAAATGGCTACTGCTAAAATTAAGTTGAACGACATATTTAAAAAGCAATGTGATGAGAATCATCAGTGTATTTTCCGTCGGTAATGTGTTCCGAGGACTTAATTTATTTTTCTTTTATTTATTTGTAATAATTCAAGAATTTCTGTTACGACGCTCCAAGAAAACAACTGAAAACGAAATTAACGGCCCGGTACTGTCGTACAAGAAAGCTCCAATCCAGCCGCGATGTAGGGTAGGTAACGGGAAAATACGGGGCCACAGACAAATTACACCACTCAAATTTCGTCCTTTTTGAAATACCTCCCTTCAGTCACACTATTCACAACCTTTGCAACCCCGACCCGTGGAAAATATCGTCGACCTCCCCTCCCCCCCCCCCGCCCCCCAACCCTCCTCCAATTCCTTACCGCAAGAGGAAAGCAATGTGGGAAAATTATAAATCAAAGGTTGCAAAGGTTGTGAATAGTGTGACTGAAGGGAGGTATTTCAAAAAGGACGAAATTTGAGTGATGTAATTTGTGTATGGCCCGTATTTTCCCGTTACCTACCCTACATCGCGGCTGTATTGGAGATTTCCTGTACGACAGTACCGGGCCGTTAGTTTCGTTTTCAGTTGTTTTCTTGGAGCGTCGTAACAGAAATTCTTGAATTATTACAAATAAATAAAAGAAAAATAAATTAAGTGCACGGAACACATTACCGACGGAAAATACACTGATGATTCTCACCACATTGCTTTTTAAATATGTCGTTCAACTTAATTTTAGCAGTAGCCATTTATGGATATTACTGGTATTACTGTATACAGTAAATCAATAATTTTATACGTTTTTAAACCTACATCTTAATTTATTTACTGTAAATTATATTTAGTATTCTCCGTTTAATTTGCTTCAACTATCAGACTGGTAAAATTATCTCGCAACTAAAGCAAAGTGAAAAGAAACGAAAGCAAAACGAAAAGAAACTAAAGCAATTCGAAACATAACGAAACCAAAGAGAAAGAAAACGAAAGCAAAGTAAAAAAGAACGAAACCAATTAAAAAAACCTGTACTTGTGCATCCGGGTATTTAGAGTTTGTTGGCATCCAACATGGCGGTGTGCGTTTTATTATTTTTGCTGTGCATCGGGACACTGTGGTTTTTAAACAACATTATAGTTTCTAGTAAAACCTTACAAAAAAAAAAAGTTTTCGGTTGATATGTCTTTAGGTTGATATAAATACAGCACAAATTTAACAAGTTTCATTTTTTTGGTCTGGTGAATTTACGTTTACCTCTGAAAGGGTTGAAAACCAAAATTAGGCCAGCCTTTAAGCCTTCTAGTTCTAGGCAGTGTCGGACTGGCCAGGTAGGCTGGTCGGCAATCGCCGAGGGCCCAAGGGCGCAAGACCTGTAAATGTTTGGGAAGGAAGTGTAAAAAGGAAGTACGCAGGCCGCACGTGACGCGGCTGTTCCATTCATTGGTTCAGACTTCAAAGAACAGCAAACGTGTTTCTTGTCGCTGATAACTACAGTGCACTCTTCGTCTTCTTATTCAGTAAAAAAAAAAAGGCAAAAAAAAAGGTAGCACATCCTATTACAAAAGCTGTAGTTTACAGTATAGCACTCTAGTCCGCAGCAGTTCAACAAAACGCCACTATCAGAGTTGTAAAAATTTATTTTAAATTGATTACTCGTAATTCAACCAAAAGGTATTGTAACCAAGTATCTTTAACATTATTTCGATAAAATTCGCTGTGTATAAAATACAGGGTGATCCAACTAAAGTGTTACGAGCCGATATCCTGAGAATGGCTAATAAGAGAAAAATAATGATAGAAATGCAATGATAGGTGTGATGGGGGGACGTTTATACAAGAAAAAAGAATGACCTTGAAGTAATATTTCAAGGTAATCCTCGTGCTATCATCCAAACAAGATAAGCTACTGCAAAAAAGTAAATTAGAAAGTTGGACGCAAGGACACAATATGAACAACAACAACAAAAAAAAAACAGATTCAAAATTAGATAATCAATAAAATAGTTACGATGATGTTTAAAAGCTAACTCTGAACATGCTGGTTGCACTGCAGTGAAGCTAGCTTCTTGGCAGTTGGCTTCACTGCAGTGCAGCCAGCATGCTCAGAGTTCGTTTTTATTCGAAAAAATACGACATAACCGAACAATTCAAGTAAAAAAAAAAAGTACCAGTGCGCCAAGTTTTAAAGCTGCATTGTATGCCTGATGAGTGGAAACTTGGCTCGTTTTTGCTATCACAGACGTTCAATGGTTGAAACTTGGTGGGTTTTGCTTACAATTTATTGTTTTTTGTTTAGCTAGAATTAAGGGTAAACTTTTTTTTTTGAACTGATTTGTTTGGTGTAACGTTAAGGTATTTTACAATAATACCTTCTATTGTATAAATAGGGGGGAGATCGTAGCGACTGGGGGGGTTGGGGGAGATTCCTCCCCCCCACCCCCCAAATGCCCGAGAAGATACAGAGTTAGAAATTTCAAGTTATCGAGTTGCAAAATCGGATAAATTTTTGCCGTAAATTCACGTTTCCCTGAATACCGGTTAATTATCATAATCATTCGGTCAGTTTGAAAGTAAAGTTTAATGATGCTGGTTCTTTTTTTTTTATTAGTTTTCGCAACATTTCTGTGTAGCTTGCTTGTAACTAATACGCTGCCCCTGAACATTTCTGGTCGCTTCTCTGCAGTTATCCTCTCTCCCACGCGACTTTGGAGGAAAGATAATTTTAGTTATCTTTCCTTTAAGACGAGACTGGATCCGAAATTAAGGGCAAATACAATCGTAAGATCCGCTAAATCAAGGGAGGAAAAAAAAAAAGAGTATGTCTGTCTCAAATTTGGAAGCTTTTGTCCAATATTACCTCAAATTGATTTGAACAAATATGAGTAAGAAGTTTCATCTTTCGACGTTTCATTTTTTATAAGCATGTTGCTGCTTTAAAATGTGTAAATTTGTTGCCTCTAGGTCTAGTCGTCTGGGATAAAACTGAGAAAAAGATTTTACTATTTTTCACCTTTCGATATAGTCCATTAAAAAAAATTTCTTCCTTCGGCAGGGGGCACACAGTACTTGCATCGTCATTCATTACAGCCTTAAAGTCTAAAAAGAACTCGATTAATTTAATTCGCAAATAAAATGTTAAAAAAAAAACATGATTTAGACACAATTAACTTTTTCCTAACCTGCCGTCCTGAAGAACGAATAAGAAAAATCACCCAAATTAGCTTGACAATTTGTTGCAAATGTGCTCACTGGAAGTCAGAAAATGGCAGAAACACGAATTAAAATGGCGTAAAAGGCTTCAGGTCCCGGCGCAGAACACTAAGGGAGCTTATAGCGCTCTGCCAGACCTCCTAGCTGGGTTTTCCCGAACCATTTCAAATGTACTTTTCAAAGGCAAAATCGTACCATGACTTGGCAAAATTGGAGGCCCTGAATATGTATAAGGGTACTGTGGGGGGGGGGGGGGGCGTTCACGATCCGCGCCGAGTGCCCTCAAGGGGGGTAATCCGACACTGGTTCTAAGGAATTGGGTCCCGTTCTTTTTAGACGCAAGCAATACTGCAAGTTGTGCGCCCTGACAACATTTTGGTGAATCGTCGCTGTACAGACTCAAAAATGTCTATATCTTTTAGGAGGTATGGAGACCAGACAGAGCTTGCATTTTCCATCATATCAGCTTCATGTGCCTTAGTAGAGTGCTTCCATTAATCAGGCACTATGACCACTTATTTGGGTTTATTTTCCCTTCGTCAGATGAAGACTAACGAAACATTTATTAAGTATTAAGGAAGTGTTTAGCAAGGATCTCTCCTCGCAATCTGGCAGCTAGAAGCTAGAAATATCCTGAAATTCAACATGGCGTTGGTTCTGCCGGTTGGTGAGGGAAGAGTCAGTAATGTGGGTTCAGAAGAGACTGGGAAAACTGTTACTTCAGGAATCAATTCTTCACCATTTTGTCTCGGATTGATAGAATTGCATGCGTTTTTATCAAACGATGTGGATAGCTATCTGGGTAGCGACAATTTAGCAATCGCACAGGAGTCGCAAAGAACTGCTCACGGCGAGAATGTGGTGCGAGTGATGGCATAAACACACCCTCAGATGCTTTAACGAATTGGCCGAGTGAGCGAAGCGAGCGACGTCAAACTGTCGACCGAATCTGGATTTTATGCATCTGCCTACGAGTCTGTTTGTTTGTCTGTTTGGGATACGATAACGTTAGAAATGATTTTCTGATCTAGTCTAAATTACATGACAAGGAAGCTCGGGTGCACGAAATGATCGATTTCGAAGGTGAAATTTATACATGAAATATTTTCGGAGATTTTTTTCGGGTTTTGTGTGACGGCAATTCGGGTTTTAGTAGTGGTCGCATGGTAGCCCGACCTGCCGAGAAGTTGGTTTCACTGCAGTGCAGCCAGCATGGTCAGAGTTAGCTTTTAAACGTCATCGTAACTATTTTTATTTATTATACGATTTTGAATCCTTTTTTTTTTGTTCATATAGAGCAGTGACACGACGTAGTATTATTGTATATAACTCTATGCTGGAGTCTTAATGGGTTAGCTGCAAGGGGCACCGCAGAGAGAAACAGAAGGGTGTCATACTAAAGCCGTTGCTGTGAAGAGTGAATCCTTAGACCTAAAAGGCGCGAATTTTGTTGTTGGAGAAAACAACGTTATTTTAAGCCTAAGAAATCCGCTCTTCCGTTGTTTTTCCCTCCATTTTTATGTAGTGCACCTTGTAGTTATGCTCTCCAAAACCCATACTGGTGCCAATATGGCGGCAAATGTCACTGCTCTATTGTGAAACGAGATGTGTGGCTGCTGAGCCTTACAGTAAATGATTATTTATTTGTTCTTAAAAAGTCTAATTTATTTGTTTGTTTATTAGGACGGTCTTTGCACTATGGCGCACTCTTCTGGACGAGAACGAGAAGCTTGCCAAGGCTCGGCTGGCTGCAGCGGACGTTTTTCATCACCAGATATCAGAGAGTGCAAAGATTCTCAAAATCAACAAAGTCCATGCAGCGAAGAAGGTAGGTAATATAGTAGCAGGGTCGTAAACGATTATGATCAAGTGATTATATAATCGTTGATTATACCGTGATTGTATTCTCTTGAATAAAACTAAAATGCATCTGATTATAATGAATGAACTGGTTGGTTGACATAAAGCTGTTGATGTCAAAGTACAACAGAAGGGAAACAACCCTGAAAAAAATAAAATACTATTGTGGCATATTTTGCAAGCGTAGAACGGATGTCTTCTAATTTTGGGCATGAACCATACACAAATGCGCAAACAACTTGAAATGTCCCAAGTCGGAAAATGAATGGCTACATTCAAAGCCTTAAACCAAAGGAAGAACTAAAGACACTGTGGAACTTATATACTTCTAGCAGGCAACTAACAATGCATTGATATAACTGATAGGGATGGGTTGGTTTTATTTTTTGGTCTTCGGTTCCGGTTTCGGTTTGCATGTCCACAAAACCGAGGTTTCGGTTTCGGTATCAGTTTTTGCCACCATCCACCCCAACCAGATATTTTTAGTTCTTTCTCTAGTGAATGTAGTATTACTTGCTTGTAACTCACTCCTGTTTTCACTTTCAGCAGCGTCATAGACCATGGGTCTAGCTGCAGCACCATTTCCCTCTAGTATTTCCTTGTTAATGACTAGGAGCTAATTTGCTGTCATTTATACTAAGAAAATTATAATTATAAAAAAATAAATAAAAACAGCAAATCAATTTTTGATTTTAGGAACGCCGTACGAAAAACCGACACAAAATCCGAATCGGTTTCGATTTCGGTTTTCAGTAAAAACCGAAAATTCGGTTTTGGTTTCGGTTACCGACCCATCCCTCATAACTGAGTTATTTTGAGTTTATTATTATTATTTAGAAACAAATACAAGGATAGTTATAAAAATGACAAACCCACTCACCACAAGAGCAGATGCCTGCTTGTGGATTGGGGCCCGCACAAAAATAAAAATAAAACAACAACTGAGGAAGTATATTTCCAACAATCAGAACTCAGGATTACAAAAGAGAAATAATTTTAAATATATAAATATAATTATAACAACAAAATAAAATAAAACGAAGAAAAGCAATTTAGGTAAAATTGCAAAGATAAGAACGAAAAAAAAACATACAAGAATAATCCAAATATAACAGTAGCACAATACTTTGCCAAAAGAAACGAAGAATACAAAATGAAACAAAATATTTAAATTTACAAAAAGTTAACTCACAATATTGAACAAATTTGCTAAGGTAGATTGATGGGTTTAGATCAAAATAGCCACCTGAAAAAATGTTTTTAAAATGATGTCATCTTATTCAAACGTTTCATTTCTGTGGGCAAGAAATTATAAAACTTGCTATGTTCATTTCGTCAGCTCTATGTGTAAGAGATGTGCCAGTGTGGCACAGCAACTACACTGAAACTAAATTTACTAAGTAACATTACTGTAATTATACAGTTACTGCAGTGTGCTTGTTAATATTGGAATGTACACTTAGTAATCAGGTTTTAAACTTTTTACCTAATAGATCTATAGGTGTTGGCAAGCAAGCAACTGAGCCAACTCTAGCAACTTTACGTAGGTCATAATTATAGTTGTAATCTTACATCTTATAGAAATCTTATTATAATCAAAATAATCTTGATTATAATCCACTTACGTTTCCAAGTTTCGTTTTCCTTGTGACATGGCCGCAGCTACGCGACGATGCCGCCGTATTTTTACAGAATTTTTTTAGAGCACAGGGACGATTGTGCAAACAGTTTTAATTAAAGTTTAATTAAAACCGTGCTTGACTGAAGCAACGAGACTTTGCCTACATCCGCGTAATTTACAGTAAGATAATGAACAGTGGCTAGTCTATCTATTATGTATAGTTGGTCTGATAAGCTACTAGAAGTAGTTTCAGAATATCAAGGCAGGATTTAAAGGGACGTTGCCACCGAATGGAATTCTGCAGAATCTAGAACAATCTAGTACTATCTAGCACTTGCTAGCATCACGCGAAGGAATGCACAACACCATTTAATTTAAAGCGACAAACGTGCACAACATGCTTCCTTAATTATTCAGTAAAAATTTAATACGTTCTCGTTGACCTGGTAGCAAGCTGTAAAGGTTAACGATATCAACACGCTAGACTTCACCTCGGTAGATTCTAACGATTTTTTGTTGACAACCAGCCTTTACGCTCTCGCGTAACATCACAAACCGTTACTAATCACAAATTACTTCCAATTAGGCATGCCTCTTTAAATTCTGCAATGTTACATTTTTGAAGAATATTTTGATTCTGCGAAACGGGATTATGCAAAACAGGAATTCCCGTTTGACAAAGGGTAACCATCACGTGTGTGTAACAAACTATTCTTAAAAGAGAACCTTGGCATTGACCTAGTGACGCCCAAGCATTCTAAACAATATTTAAAGTACACGTTTTTCCGTCTGTATTGCCAGTTTTCAAAACACGAATAAAACAATTGGTCATATTCTACGACTGCTTGTCTCAGTTAAATGTTTGCCTTTCAAAGCGCCGTTATACATAAACAAATAAGGTCTTAAATTTCGTGTACGTAACATTTTGCCAAATTCGTTTTTGCGAACCGGGATTTTGCGAAACGGGAGTCATGCCCCCCCCCCCCCCCCCCCCCCCCCCCCCCTACCGTTTTTCTTTTTTTTTTCTTCTTTTACGATCCTTGGAAAACTGGCAGGGTAGTACAACTTATGTTACTAAAAAAAAAGGTACGGTAGTTAAAAGTAACCTATTGCCGTTGCCCTTTGGACTTAAATTTCGTAAGACTACCTGAACAACGAATTAAAGCGAGATATACAGATGGAGGGTTGTTAGTGTTACTATATTCCAGATGATCATTAGTTGGCTTTTGGAAGAAATGTTCATTGGCAGTAAGCTGCCCAGCACTTCTTCCAAGCTCACAGCTACCGCTTCTCTTATTTTTTCGGGTGAAAAATGAAAAAAAATCTTAGGTATTAGTTTCTTCCCTTGTTTTTTTTTTGTACTGAGTGCTAGTCAGTTTCTTACTCAAGTTTTTTTCCTACTATCCTGCATGCGAACTAAATAGAAGCACTTAAACTTTTTCATCCAGTTTTTCAATTCTATAATAGATGGTGCCGCTTATTTGCTAAACGTTTCATGAAAATTTGTCCTTTGCACTGAGAAAAAGAAAATAAATCGATTTAACGTGAAAGTCTAAATTATGCCAAGAATTTATAGCCTTGGGGAGGAGAATTTGTGACTGAGATATCCTACTGAGACGTCTTAGATTCATTCCTATTAGTTTCGTCTAAGTTTATAGAGGGCGCCATGAGTTTTATGTGGGAATTTCTATTCAGTTTTCAGCCTAAAATTAAACTAAACTAAACGAAACCAGCTTGTATTTAATTATTATTTAGTTTTGCTTAGTTGTAATTTAGTTTACTTTAGATTTGGGCTGAAAAATGAGCAAAAATTACCAGATGGAACACGTGGCGCCCTCTGAAAACTCGGACTGAACTAATAGGAATGAATGTAACACGTTTCACTAGGGGCTTTTTAGAGTTACGAATTTTCCTCCCCAATCCTATAAATTCTTGATTACACCAATAATTAAATCGGTTTTAAACGGTGGATAACCAACCCGGTGAATTGATTTATCTGCCCCGTTCTCGCAAACGAGCGATTATCACCGGTTAATCGCCAATTTCTCACGGATATCTATTACTAAGACCACTTTGCGGCGATTTGGATAATGTCGTGGGTAAATTAGCGGTTAAAACAGTCAACATTTGATGGGAAGACGAGAGTTCGGTTCCAGGCAACAGAATGACAAGGGATTTTTTTTTCGTCTAGATGGCCCATTGGTCTCCACTGCAGTTCCCGGATGCTACGACAGGTGTTTTTATTGCGTTCTTCATTGTTTTTTCAATCATCTGCAGTATGCTCGCCGCTGGTTTGTTGAGAGTCGGACACCTGGGTGTTCTACGATGTTTTTGCAGGGCAGGTGACTGACTGCAAACATTGTTCAGCAACGTCATAAAGGTTCCTTTTTCAGCTCAATCAATTTAGCACCGCCATGTCGTGTAATCGTACCCAACTCAATACCGACAATTAGTGCTCTATTAGTGCTCATTAGTGCTTGAAAATTAAAATTAGTGTTCATTCAATAAAGGAATTGTAACGCTTTCAAAGGCGGCGGTGCTAAATTGGTGCTGACAGCACCATCCTCTATTATTGGGTCGAAAAATATCTCATTTTTGTGTGCTCAAGTAGTGCTCATTAGTGCTCGAAAATTAGAATTAGTGCTGAATACAAGTCCTTAACTCTCAATCCTTTGCATGGTTGGTGCTGTTCACGCTGGAGCACCACCCGCACTAAACGGCTCCAAACATATCCCATTTTTTAGTGGTTGATTAGTGCTCGAAAATTAGAATTAGTGCTCTTCCAATAAAAGAATTATAACACTTTCAAAGGTGCTGTTGGAAAGTTGGCACCACTACCTTTGATAATGTTAGAATTCTTTTATTGAACGAGCACTAATTTTAATTCTCGAGCACTAATGAGCACTAAGCCAGCACTAAAAAAATGAGATGATTTTTCGAGCCAATCATAGCGGGTGGTGCTGTCAGCATCAATTTGGCACCACCATATTTGAAAGTATTAATGCCTCCGCGCACACGGCAACCAAGCCGCGCGGCCAGGTCGCTGCGGCCAACGAGAGTGCATACGGTATATGTAGCAACGCGCACTTGACCGCCGCGGACAGACAGTTTCGGGCGGCGTGCAGGCGACCACAGGGTGACCATACTTGCTCCGTGTTCATTTTTGCCACGTGATCGAGAGTTATCAATGAAAAACGGTCGTGGTCGAGCGTCCCGCCGCCGTGTTTTTTGGCCGCGACGACCACTGGCCGCACGACCTGGTTGCCTAGTGCGCGTGGCCTCTTATAGTTCTTTTACTGAATGAAATCTAATTTTAATTTTCGAGCACTAATCGAGCACTAATTCTTGATATTTAGTTGGGTACGATTATACGCGACGTGGTGGTGCTAAATTGATGGAGCTTCGGTTTTGTGGCAAACTTATTCGTCAGTCCTAATTTTTTTTCTTTTTTTCTCCCCCCACTTTCTAGTGCTTTGAACAGCTACAGAAAGTGCACGAAGAAGTGCAGCTTTCAGTGCGAGAACTGGATAAATCGAAAAAGATCTATTTCGAGGACGAGCACTTTGCTCACGACGCTCGAGAAAAGGCTCACGACGCGGAAGAAAAGTAAGTGTATCCATCTCTCGTTGCTAGTGCCAACTTGAGAATGATGCTCGAAACATTATGGAAGCTTTTAACGCTTACTAATAACCGATTATCGGTGGGGAAAGTTAGAAGGGCATCGCATGAGAAAGGTGTAAATGCCATTAATCTTTACTTTTTTTCTCTCTCTCTTTTTTTTTTTCTTTAGGCTAAAACGGAAAAAAGGAAATCTTTTCCAGTCGATTTCTTCGATGCAAAAGAATAGTGCCAAGGTATGTATGTATGAAATTATTTCCACCCGTAGAAAAATAACGGAAATTTTTCAGGCGGGTGTGTGTGTCGACCTGATGGTTCTGGGGCCGAAAACATGAGAGTTCGCACGGGCACTGCAACAATTAGAATATACCTGTAAAAATATTTTACACTGGTACAGTAATGCCTGTGTTACGTACGGTATTATCACACGATTTTTTTCCTTTAGTAACCGTACCTTCATCTTGTTTTTATTAAAACGTGGTGTTCCCGTTTAAAAAAAAAAACCAATCGTGCCTATTTTAAATAGAGATAATTTCTCAAATCACTCGCTGCAGTCCCAGTTTGACAAAAACAGCTCGTGCAACTGTTTTTTTTTTATATAATTTATAATGCAACTTGTGAAGGAGAAAAATTATCAATATTCAACCAGGCTCTTGTGATATTACCTTTCGGAAATAATGGCTTATTACGAGTTGGCATTCCCAAGTTGATAAAAAACACTTTGAGCTAGCGCTTGATGTTTTTCAGTTTTGGAATGCAACTCGCAAAGAAAAGAATTATCAATATTAAACTATAGGCTCTTGTGGTACCTCTGAAAATACTGAATTATATTGGAAAAGGAACCCGTCTACCACTGGGGATAAGGAAAAGTTGCGAAGATACGTAAGGTGGCATATTGGTTAAATTTGTTTATGAGTGGTGCGCGACGGTTAATTGAAACGTATCACATGCGTCATTTTGGGTTTCGCTTTATGGCTCAAGTCTTTCAGTTTTCCATTAATATTTGATTAATTTCCTGAATTGTGCCATGAACGGTATCGAGGCATAACGTCAGAATCATTTTGTCCTTTGAAAGTCCACGTCCCCAAAATTCCTTGCTCAATTTCATTTATTTCGAACTCAAACAAACAAAAGCATAGAATACACGTGCAAAATTTCAGATGGTTCGGGCAACAGGTTCGTAAGTTATCCCTGAGGCCCAACTGATGGAAGGGGAGGGGGGGGTGAGGGAGGGATTGAGGGCTTAGCATGTCGACAGCTAGGTCATTAGCGCCAACCTCAGTCACAGCGCAGACAGACAGACAGCTACCAGTACAGAATGAGTAGTGTGCCTTTGCACCGCTGCGTTGCACAGTACGTCACTAAAATGAAAGCAATAGTGGAAAATGCTTTAAAATAAATTATTGTCGCAGGATTTTAACTTTTTTCCAGTCATGAACACTCTGGATAAAGACGTCTTCCCCCCCCCCCTCCCCCCGCCCCTCGGAGACGATAGCTTCATCTCGGACCTGTGCTTCTACCGAGTCATGAGTTCTTCCCAGCCTAGGGAACGTTTGTGCAACGACCTGCCTTTGCACGCGAGAAATCATCTGAAATTCCAACATGGCGGTTAGCGACGGTTTTAGCTCTGCCAGATCATAACGAAAACAGTCAATAATGGGAGTTCGGAGGCGACTGGAAGAATTCTTGTGTCAGGAGGGATTCTCTATCTTATTGTCACGGATTATAAGACTGCAAGCATTCACTCGAACGACGTCGGATTTAGCTAATTCAGGTAGCGTTATTACCATGGCAACGATACGTACCGTTGCCCTGAAATTAAATTCTAGCTAAGAGAATGCTAAGGCGAGTCGTTATGTAAATGCGCATTACCTTGACAAGCGACCGCGTTTTTGATAGAAGTAAGGACTTAGGGATCGTTTACGCAACGAGACCTTCTCGCTCGCCGGAAGCTATTTGCTAGGCAACCGTTATTTATTTACGATTAATTTCCCGTTTCTATTAAATGAATGCGGTAATAGACAACAAATTAAATGTATTATAAATAACAACACGGACAAGGAACAAAGTACAACTGTCATTTTAAACATTGCTACAACATTGTTGCCATTTCACGCTATTTCCAAAATTTGCTATTCTCGCTGAAAAAACAGCTTCTAGCAGTGATCAATTGACGGTAGAATAAATAGCTATTCGCAGCGAGAATTCAAAATCCAACATGGCGTCCATTTCGAGGTTGTCGAATCGAAGACAAAACATCGAATACCGGCATTCAGAAATCTGTCCGTCGTCTTGTACTGCAGTAAAAATTCTTTTCTAGTTGTCATAAATTGACGCTATCGTGTTGCACGCATCGTACGTCGTCTCGCGAGGCACGAGGAGGAGATTTGCGTCCGCGTTGTTGCCATGGTTACTATGTATAGACAACTCGAAAGCCGCATTCTCCGGCAATAGCGAGAAGCAGCCAGCAGATTTAGTATTGACCAAGTAAAAGATTTAGTATTGACCAAGTAAGCGAGAAAATTGTCCTTGTGTAAACGCGCCCTTAAAGGCACCTATTCACGGACTGACAGGCTGCAGCATCTAGCTCCGTCCACCATTATTTAGTTTTATTTAGCACTTCAATTCAGTTTATTGCAAAACAGCAGAAGCTTTTAGCAACGGGGGAGCAACTGGTGGGAGTGTACATTAGACTAGTAACCAATACTCAAAAACATTCAAGCGCAACATGTTTTCAACGCGAGGTGGAAGGTATAAAACAAATTCAGTCCAAATTTAGAAGAAAGTTGCGGGTCTTAAGAATTGTTACAGTTGAGGTAAGAACCTTTTTTTTCCATAAAATTTTTTCCCAATAAGATTTCCAAAGACAGGCTTTTCCAATTTAACAATAATTCAGCATCCTACAATGGCAATACATTGGACATTCAAAAAGAATATGATGTATGTCTTCGTCACACTTCAAAGGGAAGTGGGCTTGCTTCCTCCAGGTTGTACCATTAATTGGCGAATCCATTCTTATCATAGCAAGGATGCCATTTTTATGTTTCCCAAAAGCGTAAGTTGTTCCCGTTACGGTGATAGTCTGGAACAGTTTTGTAAATTTCTTCGAAAATGGGCCATTTTTTTGTTTCATTGCGTAGGGTCCGGTCGACTACTTTCTGGGTCGCTGGGGCACCGACTTGCAGTGGCAGACACACTGCACAGGGGGAGAGGGTACGGGCGGAGAGGGGGGGGGGGTTGCCCCTGGCCTTTTGGAAAAAATGCCCTTTTTTTCCCTATTTGAAAAAAAAAACATGCTTTCCTGCACTGACGCATGCTAGTCACAACGAAGAGAAAGGACCTAGAGCGCCAGAAAGGGCAAAAAGAAAGCTGGGAAGGCGGAGAAAGCCAAAAATGGTGGAAAAAAAAGAGAGTGGCAAGCTAAAAAAAAAAAAAAAGTCCCCAGAAAAAATATCCCTAGCGTGCCCTCTAACTGAAAGTTGCCCCTGTCCTCTCAGATGTCTGTGCACGCTACCGCCTGGTCGGGAAAAAAGTTACCCATTCCAACTCCCCGTAGCCTACTCGCAGTGCGTATTTTAGATCGCATACGTTATTATTTTGTCATTATTAAAGGTACACCCGGCCTGCCTTATAACAGCCAAGCACTGATCGTCATTCGCGCATATACCATCTCCAAGGTCAACTGAGATAGTAGCTGCGTTCCCTCGCAGCGAAGAACGCAGCTACTGTCTCATTTGGCATTGCGCCTAATAATAGACGAACCAACATGAACGCATTAATCGTGTCGTCACATACCGGAATGATTCTCGTATTTTAACATCACAATTTATAATTTTCTAGGCTAGTGTCTTATAATTTTGCTTCGGCGATCTATCGGAATAATTAATTTTAATTTTTACCGCATTAGTCTTTTAGATTTTTGATCTCATAGTAATTATTAGCAAATTAGTACATGCACACACACACAGATATGGTTATTGTAAGCGTGCATAGGATCATACACGTGCGTCCCGCAGTAAATATAGTTAACAATTATTCAACAGAAAATCTCCTAGACGCCACAGTTTAAAACGGATTTTTAGGAAGGGATTGACTAACGGTAAGTAAATAGACCTTTGGGGCCGTACTTGATGTGGAGGATCGAGAAAAATGGCGCAGGGTGGAATGACCTTTTAAGCTTATTAAAAACAGAAAAGTTGCAAAATTAAAGGGTTTAAAGAGAGTTAACCACTCCTGGTCATCTGCCCGAAGCCCTAAGGCCCTATGTCTGCAACAGCCAGATTCCCAGGCGGTCACCCACCCAAGTATCAATCCAGCCCAATGCTGTTTAACTTCGGGGATCTGACAAGAACCGGTGTTTCCAGCACTGCAAGGCCGCGCAGTTGTGAAAATTGCCAATCCACAACAAACAAGAACAAAAATCAACAATCGATACGTCTTGCCACTTTTACTGAATAACAAAAAAAAATAAAAAATTAGCAAAACGAAAAGCTCAAATTTATAGACCTCGCTCGCGTAAGCACGCACGCATGTAGCAGATTAGTTTCAATCCCTGCCAACAGATGGTGCCACAAGTTCTCGTTTTCTCTCCGCTGCTACAGGTGTTCAGCAGAGCAGACTCCCCTTTTCGGAGATGGGGTTGCTTCCTATAGGCCAAAATAGCAGTTAGTTGTTCGTCACTGCAACGTTCCATTCCTCAAAAGCCGTTTAACACAGCGTTTATCATAATTCATTTAGCGTAGCAGAGATTATGATTCTCGAAAAATCGATCTATTACGCTGCACGAGAGGCATTTTGTTTCGAAAAGGTCAGACCGCTCAACCATTTGCACACCAAGAGATTACGTAATTAATAATGCCACTCGGTAAAGTTGATGCTTGATGAAAACCGTAATTTGAACCACGTTTGCCATCTGTGTAACTATTAGGCGTAATATATAATAAGCACATGAATTGATTTTGCTTAAGGAAGCCGAACCCGACCGTGTTATCTGCACCACTGTTGACGACAAAAGGGACAATTTAGCTGGAGAAATCCAAGCGGAACAACCAGGATCTTTTCCATGCCGCAATCGACATGAGCACAATACAATTAGCGCTGAAGATGAGTTACTTGTCCGAGCGAGAGATGTTCCAATTTAAGCGATTTCAGTTGTGTTGTAAAATTTAATTCTGAATGGTTTTGGTAGCCACTTCACTTATACGATTTCTGCCCAGTGCTCTAGTTAAACGATTTCTGCCCAGTGCTCAACTTTATGATTTCTGCCCAGTGCTTCGTTTATACGAATTCTTCCCAGTGCTCTACTATTACTATTTCTGCCCAATGCTTTGCAAACGACTTCAGCACGAACCTTTACTTGCGCATCTGGATAGGTTTACCACCACGGGCGTGTATAAATGATAAAGAGTAATTGCTTTGTTTCATGACATGTGAAGTTAGCAGTCATAGTGTCTTTTTTTTTTTCTTTACCTTTTGTAATTATTTTCTGTATTTCTCGCACTAAAAGAACTTTCACTATGGTACATTATTGCAAATTGCTTTGTTTTTGTTCATTTTGAGCTCGGGGCCGCTAGCTTTTTAGATCGGGTTCCTTTGCCGCCGCTTCCTTCCTGCTGCTACTAAAAATCGGCTAAATATGTGGTTAAAACCCGAATACCTCCGAAAATATTTGCGTAATAATGCTGTCTTCGAAGTAGTTTCTTCCATTCGCCAAAGCCCCCACTCTCGTGAAGGTTCAGCCAAATCAGGAACAAAATTTCAAACGTTACGCTCTAAACGTTATCGTTTGCCAAACGGACAAAGAACATTCAAATTCAGTGAGCATTGGACCTATCTCGCTTCACTCACTCGCTCTTAATTCAAATATTGTCGGACAGTAGCGTGCACTTACTCCTGGGAGGGCAGGGGCAACTTTTAGTAAAAGGGTACAGTACGTTATAGTAAACATTTTCTCTGGGGTACCTTTTTGTATGCCCTTATTTTCCCTTTTTATGATATATTTACTTTTTTTAGGCCTTTACTTCCCCTTTTTACGCCTTTAGGCACCTATATACAGGACAGAAAAGCCAATGGCTCAAGATGGGTTATATAAATACAAGATGCAAACCTATTTACGTTGCCTTTTGGACTTATATGTCAGACTGCCTGAGCGGGGAATCGAACCCACGTCCTTTGAAATCAAAGACCGAGGTCCTACCGCTGAGCCAGACTGACGCGGCCAAAAAGGAAACGTCCATAAGGCAGCTTTTAACACGCACACATATACATGTAAACATACACTTTTCCAATCGCTACTGGAGGGACGCTAGATTGCGCGTCACACACCAGTGAAATCGAAAAGAACACACATGAAAGCGTGAAAAAATTAGTTATACAGGACAGAAAAGCCAATGACTCAAGATGGGTTAAATAAATACAAGATGCAAACCTGGGTTCGATTCCCCGCTCAGTCAGTCTGGCATATAAGTCCAAAAGGCAACGTAAATAGGTTTGCATCTGTATTTATATAGGCTCTTTCTCAGGAAATTTACCAGCAAATGTCGGCACAAATTTCCTTTTTTTCTTTTTAAAAAAGGCATTCTGCTAAAAGGGCAGGGGTAATGCCTTCCCCCCCCCCCTCCACACGCCACTGTTTTCGGAGGTGAGTTGAGATAAGATAAGGTAAAGAGATAGAAGGGCACCATAGGTACTTATGCTGGCTAAATAAAAAGCCAAGAAGTGCACAAACATATATAAAAAAAAAGCACTAGCCTACGTTTCAAGGATAACTTCACCTCGTCTTCAGGCGCATAAAATCCACGGGGACTTGGCGTCTCGAATCTCGCGCTTCGCATGCATAGAGTCTATACATATACTGAAAGGGGTGAAAGCTGCCAGAAAACGTATCGTAGAACAATTGAGCGTTTATTAAATTTTGCGCTTACGCGCTGTTATCATCAATGGAACTCGCGCTGCACGTCTTTATTGATAACTTGTCTCACGTTCGAAGTCGTTATTTGTACTCGTACGTTGTCCAGAGCGACCTGAGGAAGCGTTTTAGCATCGAGGTAAAAGCCCCGGCCATAACCGGAAGTTGACTGGGATAGCAAAAACTGAGAAGCATCTCAGATCACTCTGGACACCCAAGTGGTACAAAATAATGACTTAGAACGTGAGAAATGTTAACAGTAAAGACATTCAGTGCGAGTTCCAGTGATTATAATTAAATAGTAATTGTAAAAAACAGAACATTTGACGCAAAAAGATCGTCAAACATAAAAGATAAAGCAAAGTATAATGCTTGCCACTGCAACACAATGCGTATATGTTGGCGGACATGAAACCAAGAACCCCTAACTTTAAAGTAAGGTACTTCAATGTCAATGCAGCTTCTACTCCACTTATCTTTTAATTTGTATTTTTCTTCCAATTTGACTGACGAAGCTTCTGCCGAAACCTTAACTGCTTGAAAACGACGGTGTTTTAAAAGTCCCGAAATGTAGCCTTTTAGTCTTTGTGCCTTGACTTGGGCTTTTTTTAATGACTTGGGCTTTTTTTTCGTTAGTCTTCGCATGAATTGTAGCTGCATACTGCTTGAACTGAGGAGGCTTTTGTTTTTTTTAACCTGTCAATACGACATTTAAGTATTTTAACCGTGGCAGAATTTTAACCGTTGATTTTGGACCATCTGCCTGGGGAACGTTCAAGTATTACGTCATCAATAAATTGGCAATTTTCAACCCCCCCCCCCCAACCACCACCCTCTTCTTCAATCGTCAACAATTGTTGAACCACCTCCCCCCATCCAGTATTATAACACTGGAGGGAGTAGGTGGGTCAACAATTGATGGTTCGACAAAACACCCCCGGGTGGAGAGAATTTAGAAATGACGTATACTGTATATACTTCCACCCTGGGATGTTTTCCTAGTTTCCTAGATTTTGAAAGCAACAGGTAGAAGACTGATAGGCCAATAGTTGGTGACTTCGTGTTAAGAGACCACTTTTATGTATTGGAGTGATGTTTGCATCTTTCCACCAAGTGGGGAAGGTAAAAGTTCGGATAGTGGGAGAGCGAGAGTATAGCCGCGGCGCACAGCTCTTTAGGAAAAACCAGGCAGATACCATCTCGGCCCCAGGAGGAATCATCTTTGAGTGCAAGAAGTTCAGATTTTACTTGGGTGATATTAAAGGAGAATTCTCCCGAATTGCACTTGGAAAGAGGAGGAGGAGACAGCGTGGAAGGTTTTAGTGTGGAAGCAAAGAAATTATTAAAAGTAGCGACAATATCGGCATCTTCGAGAATGACATTCCCACTGGAGTTCTTAAGACAGAGTTGGTGGAGTGGTTTTTTTGTTCCTTTTAATGTACTTAAAGACAGGGCCTCCACATTAAGTTTTGGGGCCTGTAATTAAGTGCAACAGTGGGGGGGGGGGGGGCACCTCCCGCGACTGAAATTAGAAAAAAAAGTTGCTCCATGTTGTGATATTCGTCGGCCATTATTGTGCTTCTCGAGTTGGTTTATTCATTAATCCGGTCTGCTTACGTTTGAAAGCTTCCCTGCATAACAGGCAGACTGGCTTACAGTGGCTACGGTGCTTCTGCTCATTGCTGTTGGATTGGAGTTGTTGCTTGTTGGAAATATAAAAAAAATTCACAATAGCACAAATCGAGTCCATTACTTATAGTTATGTACTTATAGTTATCCTAACTCATAATTGTTTCAGACTGTGCGGGCCCCTTCAGTGATCGGGACTGGGTATCGTGGGTCCACCTGACCCCATCGTTGTGGGGGCCCTGCTTAAAGAGTTAGGGCGCATTTACGCAACGAGACCTTCTCGCTCGCCGAACGCTATTTGCCATAGGCAACCGTTATTTATTTACGATTAATTTCCCGTTTCTGTTAAATGAATGCGGTAATAGGCAACAAATTAAATGTATTATAAATAACAACACGGATAAAGAGAAAGTGCAACAGTCATTTTAAACAATGGTACAACATTGTTGCAATTTCACGCTATTTCCAAAATTTGCTATTCTCGCTGAAAAAACAGCTTCTAGCAGTGATCAAACGACGGCAGAATAAATAGCTACTCGCAGCGAGAAGTCAAAATCCAACATGGCGTCCATTTCGGGGGTTGTCGAATCGAAGACAAATCATCGAATACCTGCATTCAGAAATTTGTTCGTCGTCTTGTACAGCAGTAAAATCTGTTTTCTAGTTGTCATAAATCGACGTTGTCAAGTTGCACGCATGGTACGTCGTGTCGCGAGGCACGAGGAGGAGATTCGCGTCCGCGTTGTTGCCATGGCTACTACGTATAGACAACTTGAAAGCCACATTCTTCGGTTAAAGCGAGAAGCAGCCAGCAGATTTAGTATTAACCAAGTGAAAGCTAGTAAGCGAGAAATTTGTCGTTGCATAAACGAGTCCTAACTTGGGCTGGCGTTTGGCTTGAAAAATAAGCTTGCTTTCGTTCTTTTTAGTCACAGCACCATTACACTGACACGAATACTATAAGGTAAATAAATATCTTTTCACGCAAATGAGAACAATGGACAGCTTGGTCTACGGAGCTTTTTTTTTCACATTTTTCAAGTTCACATTCTGTTCTGTAGCCATTTTCGAGAAAGTGCACGCAATCTCTAGCGGTACAGTTGTCCATAACTTTAGCTATTTCCTTTCAACCAATTTTATCAAAATTTCTGTTTTTGTAATTCTCAACTGTTTCCGTTTGCAATTTTCTTTTTTTTTTCTTGTAGTTTTCCTCCAAGCGAGAATCGTGTGATGTCAAATCCACATTCGCTCGAAACGAGTATTTACTCCATTTAGCAGCAGCCAATGCGCATCAGTCCCATTACTTCGATGTCGACCTGCCCAATATCATCAAGGTAAGTGAAAACAAACATGACGCCTCAGATTTGAACGTATTAAGACAAACCTTAATTAGTAATTTACAGAATAGCACGAAGTTCAGTGTGAACTTTACGTGTTATGTGAAAATAGAAATACATGCAGATAACACAAATTAATAATACCAATACAGCCACGACAATGACGCCATATTGGTTACGAGGCTAGCAATTGGAAAGATAGCTACAAGGGGCACTAGATCAAAATGGAGCCTGGGAAAACAACGGCACTTCTAGTCAAAGCAGTGCTTTGAGAACGGATTTCTCAGGTTTAAAAGAAAACGCCGTTTTCTCCAATCTCTTATGCTGCGAGGTTGTAATCGGAAATGAAAAGATTCCACTTGCCACAAATTTCAATAACAAATCGATAAAAATCGCGTGTTTTAGGCCTTAGAAATCCGCTCTAACAGCAATGGCTTCAGTAAGACGCTCTCTTTTGCTCCCTCCAGTGCCCCTTGCAGATAGCCCAGTTACTGGCTCCAGTTCAGAGTTATATATACTAATATGCTCTGTACACTGCTGTATTATATAACACCAATCTCTATAATTAAGGTCGTAGTGTTTTTTCTTTGTTTGTTTGTGAGTGTGTCTGCACATAAATTTATCCTTAACTGAAATTAAAAAAAAGTTACGACAGGTGATAATAGACACTGTTTGTTGTTGTTATTTGCTAAGAACTAACTCCCTATAGAGCAGTGACACGACGTAGTATTATTGTGTATAACTCTATGCTGGAGCCTTAATGGGTTAGCTGCAAGGGGCACTGCAGAGAGAAACAGAAGGGCGTCATACTATACTGAAGCCGATGCTGTGAAGAGTGATTCCTTACACCTAAAAGGCGCGATTTTTGTTGTTGGAGAAAACAACGTTATTTTAAGCGTAAGAAATCCGCTCTTCCGTTGTTTTTCCCTCCATTTTTATGTAGTGCACCTTGTAGTTATGTCCTCCAAAACCCATACTGGTGCCAATATGGCGGCAAACGTCACTGCTCTATAGACTGAATATCTGCGTGAACGTTCCGCACGTTATCGTAGTCATTTCTTGTTCCTTTTGTCATTTTCAGAATTAAAATTGTTCATTATTATTTTGTTTAATTCTGTTTCTTTCTTTTATTTTCTTTTAGATACTGGACAGTGAAGCATACGAAAGGGTAACGGAGTTCATTCAGCTTCTAAGCCGAACCGAACTCTTAACATGTGCAGCTACGCAATCCTCTTACAGCAAGATTATGGGAATGGCGGAACTGGTAAGAATCGGAGTATTTAAACAAGAGTGTACAATTAAATACGAATTTTTATTTTTTAATTTAAATTAAATAAATTTAATTAATTTAAAGGGGGGTGACGGCAAAGGGAAATTAGCCTCTAGTGCCCAAGCAAATCTTAAAATGGAGACATGTTGTCAGAAGAAGACTTCCAGTTATCATTACTGGAGGCACTGGCAATGTGGTGCGGCTATCTATTCCACAAACTGACAACTCTCTGTGAAAAAACGCCCTTCCTTGAGTTCGTTTTGAGAGATTTGGGCAGCAGTTTGAGGCTGTGACCACGAGTAATATTAGAGTGGGCAAGGGTGATGAAGGTGTTGGTCAGATGAGGGAGTATCGAAACCGTGGAGATTCTTGAAAACAAGAAGAAGGTCACCCCTGACAAAGCGAGCACTGAGGGGAGTAAGACCAAGGCATGCCAGCCTTTTTTTATTACTAGTAATTAAGTGAACTGAATAAATTAAGATGAAAAAAGAACAACTTCTTAAAAATACTGTTAAAGAAAAAGTAAGTATTTTCCAGTGTATGTAAATAGTTTATGGGCACTGCCGACAGGTTTTACTGCCGACAGGTGGCGCTGTATCATCTGCCGTTCTGCGTTTCTTTCTAAATCTTCCTAATCCCTTAACAGCCACTGTGAATCCTACAGGGATCGGGTTTTTTTTTTAGTTACATAGGTCAGAGACTCGATTCGATCTCTCGTCCCCTTGGTTCGAAGCCAGGGTACTACCACTTTGCTGTGCTTTGCACGGGTTCACAGGAAGGCCCCAGGAAGCTCGCCCTTTTTCGCTGGATTTGGTTATTTTCATTCTCGTGTGAACGAGTGTTAGTTAAGGGGTGTGACTTCAAAACAAGTCTTGTAAATTCGTCAATGTGCCACTAACGGATATGAAACCCTACAAGTACATCCAAAAACTAGTTAATTTTCAACCATGTGGTTATCGGCCTTGTTCACCACAAAAGACAACGAATGAGCACGATAGACTAAAAATCAACACACAACCTCGCTGAAAACCAGTTAGTGTAACAGATAAAAATCTAGGCATATGGATAACAAATGACCTGTGTTTTACCATACATTGTAAAAATCGTTAAAACAGCAAGACAGCATGGTGTTATTAAAAAAACGTACCTTTCGCTCAGGTGGCCCAACTACTCTAGTCTGGTCGTTTAAAGTCTTATGTGAGATCGTTGCTAGAATATGCGAGCCCTGTTCGGTCACCTTATTTATTAAGGGATATTAACCATGTCGCATCAGTCCAACGTAGTTTTACAAAAACTCTGAAAAGTTTTAGGTACTTGACTTATGGTAATCACCTTAAGATTCTGGGCATCGAATCGCTTGAACTGAGAATGCTGAGGGCAGATCTGTGTTTAGGTGGTTTTTTTGAACTCCGACCCGGAAATTATACCATAAATTACCAGAAATTACCTGGAAATTATCCATGGAAACTCGTAGTATATACAACAATCTCGTACAAATACTAAAAAAAAAATCTTTTTTTGTAATCGTGTAGTTAACTGTTGGAACAGTTTGCCAAAATCAGTGGTCGAGTCAAATAGCCTCGCCGTTTTCATAAGTCGTTTGAAGACTATTTGGCTGGATAGATTCTTGTGCTGGGTCATTATTTAAACCATTAATTTGTACATTGGAACTACGGCGCACTTGCCCGCTTATCATTGTGTATCCATCATTGAAGCGTCGCAGCTCGGTCAATGTATTGGTGCTTAAATTATCTTTTATTGTGGGTTTTTCCGATCCTCTGTTGTGCATGTTTTTTGGGATTGTATTTTTTCTTCTTTTGTTTTTTTATTTTTTTATTTTCTTGTTATTTTGTAATTTTGTGGACGGGTGTTAAAGGGGTGAACTCCCGTTTCGCCAAATCCCGTTTCGCCAAAAAAAAAAGCAGATTAACAGTTTTGCCCTCAGGGGCCTGTCCCGTTTCGCCAAATTCCATTTCGCCAAAACGAATTTGACAAAATTTTATGTACCCGAAATTGAACACCTATTTTCTATGTAATGGGGCTATAAAAGGCAAACATTTAATAGAGACAAGCAGTGGTAGAATAAGTCCAGTTAAGTTATTAGCGTTTTGAAAACTGGCAATACAGACGGAAAAACGTGCGTTTTAAATATAATTATTTACAATGCTTGGGCGTCACTACGTCAATGCCAAGGTTCTCTTTTAAGAATAGTTAGTTATACATGTGATGGTTAACCTTTTCCCGTTTCTCAGAATCAAAATATTCTTCAAAACTTTAACATTACAGAAGTTAAAGAGGCATGCCTAATTGTTAGTAATTTTGATTAGTTGTGGTTTCTGATGTTATGTGTTTAGCCGCAGCGAGCGTGGTAGCGCGAGCGAGGCACGTAATTTGAAACAAATTATTTTGCAAAATGGGATTCTGCCAAACGGATGTTTGTCTACAAATGTCTGACCATCATCACGTTATAAATATTCGTGTTTAAATGTTTTAAATGTTTCGTGTGCCTAAAATTTCGTGAACGATATTTGGCGAATCGGGATTTGGCGAAACGAGACTAGCCCCTCAGGCGAAAGCTGTTAATCCGCTTCCTTTTTGGCGAAACGGGATTTGGCTAAACGGGATTTGGCGAAACGGGATCTAACCGTTAGAGGCTTGCCCTTTCCTGTAGCCTTTTGCTTATTGTGCAAATAAACTTCATCTTATCTTATCTAAAAACACTTAAAAATGCGAGCACTGCTAACAGAGGGACTTGGCTA
>JAHWFP010055089.1:1953-17395 GCA_023313725.1 Lithobius niger | reverse complement strand
GGGGTCTACTATTCAAGAGAGTATAAATTCTTACTTGTTATCAGCACGAATCACTATCTCCGCTACCACGCAAGCAACACCCGGAAAATTATATTTTAACCGAGAATTAAAGTCTCGGCTGGATTTATTGTTCCCTGACCCTATTGCAGCCGTACGCCGTAAACAATTAAAACAAGTACAGAGCACCCACCATCGTGAGTTGAAAACGTATCAAATAGGTGAGAAGGTTTGGTATCGTGACTTTTCAACGACAAATGATAGGCTATGGTCAGTCGGTATGGTTAACCAAAAATGTGAAAATCAGTCCTATACTATCGTTGATACTAACGATAATACGATTCGCAAACATCGCGAACAGCTAAGGTTACATACCGCGGAAAATGATTATCCAGAACAGCCTCCAAACGCACTTGTTTCGACGGCGAAAAGCAGTAATTTTTCCATGCATAATGAGCAAGATCACTCAAATTTCAAACGCATGTCTTTTGGCGGCAAACAACGTGAAAAGCCAAGTTTCGCTGACGTAGTTCCTGAGCGTCGATCTCTCGGCCAATCCAGAAAGTCAATTTCCGTTACCGAGGGAAAAATTCCACCAATCCAACAGCTTGAAAAATCACCTGAGAATTTACATCGCAAGTCACCAGGTGGCAGGAAATCTCCAGCGAAATTACCCCACACACACGAAGTGGATGAGTCTGCTAACGTAAATAACCAATCACCTTTGGCTACTACCAGCGCCCCTCTTGAAGGAAATTCTAAGCCAGAAAGGTCGCAATCTCCATCGATTATTACGTCACCATCCACTAAGCAATCACCACCGAAGCCAGGTCATGCTAACAAAAAAGCGAAACCGAATCCCAATAAACGCAAAGTTGTGCTATCACCAACACAGGTTGACATTGCAGCGCAGCTTCAAAATGCTCAACGTTCAAAGAGACTGCGTAGAGCTGCAGACAAGCTCAATTTGTAGTTTTTTTGCAAAATTACCATTTGGCTACAACTTCTTCGTTTTTTTTTTTGTTGTAATCCGTTATATGTGAATTAAATGATAGTTCTTTTTAAACTGTAGCGAGTAACGCTAAAACGTTTTGTCCCCTAGTTGTTCGTGCAGAGAATTGGCTCTGTTAATTTTAAAAATGTCCACCTTTAAAATTAGGTAAAAATGTAAGTGTATTTTGTTGTTCGTGTGAAAAATTGATTTCACGATTTTATCTTTTTTTGTATCTTTTTGTCTTTTCATGTACCTAAACACTTCCGACATCGGAACAAAAAATTGCTTGGAGCCGCAATTCACACTCCGGTGAAGCCTAATCCAGATGTTTGTCCACAGCAACGCTGTAGCGTTTCAGCTGCAGAAATGGTTGCTGCAAAAAGAAAATTAACCAAAAAAGGCTATGAAAATTAAAACAACATTAAAATTTATTGTAAAATTGCTCCAGAAACCAAAACAGAAATTTAAAACTGGCAAGTTTTCAGCCAGTTTATTAATGTTTAATTTTTTGCTTAATCATGTACATCTTCAGTTCTTTATTTTTGTAAAACAGCTTTCAAAAATAGTGTTTAGTTTTTCCTCGAAAGCGAAAAATTATGTATCTTTCTTTAAAAATAGGTAGTGCACTAAAAAATACATCTTGCCTTCGTAATTATAATTTTATTTCCAGCTAGGCTTAGATTATTTTTTTTTCTGTTTTTTTTTTCGCTCGCTGCATTGTGGAGTCGTCACTTGTGTGCTCCACAATGGCAGCCATCAATTTCATGTCTATATGTTAACCCTACCAAGATAACCCTTTAACCACTAAATAGGCTGTTCCATAATTGTATATTGTCTTAAGTGTATCACATGACTTCTCTGTATTTAAAGAGCAGTAAACAGGAAGTTCGCTGTCTTATCAGCTGTAGCCTACACTCTGGTAGTCCTTGTGTTTATTACCATTGGTGCCCACGCTGGGCTAAGGTGTGTCCCCGCCTAGGACATCACACAGAGTAAGACCGGTTACAATGTGAATGCAATGAGAGTTCCGTTATTGCACTAGTTTTAGAGTACGGCACATGGCTTCGGGCCAGGACCCCAATAAACATGTCTGAATTTGAAATAATTCTGTTAACTCGTTTTTCAGAACCAAAGTGAAGCGGTCCTCATTTTCACTTAAATCTAAGTCTAAAATTTTGAGCCCTTACTTTGGGCGACCGACATGACTGTATTAGAATAGAATAGACGGTGTCGACCAATAACCTTTTTGAAGTTCTAAGTGACAGATGTTAAGTGGAAGGTACCACCATCATGACAGTTGTTTTTTTGCCGCATGCGGAAGAAAACCGGACCCCTCGTGCAACGGACGGGAAACAACTGGAGAAAAGCCTATACATATACACTTCCCTTCACATGATTGAACCCGGGTCTGTAACTGCGCCAAAACGCATATAGAATCAGATGCCCCAGTGCTCGATCGCTGCTACCCGTGCGCCCAAAATTGCTTTAGTTTTCAAAGGGGGGGGGGGGGGGGGGCCGGGAAGCCAGTTGAATTGTTTCCGTGATTGTTTGCCACGATAATGCATCTGCCTGCAGTAATGTAGAATCAACTACCATCGAGATGGTACATGGTAAATTTGGACACACACTAGTTAGTGTGTTGCCATCAAATAATAGACATGGGACAAAGCTTGGGCGGAACATGAAAATAAATACGCTTTTCTAATGTTCCTTTTTTTTTTCGAAAATAAAAATGGATGGACATACTGTACACACGATAGACCAGACCCTAGCAATATTGAAATAAAAAAGAAGTGAAAAAAGCCAACGAATTAACTGAACAAAAAACGGCTTCGCCATTTAGGGAGAAAATATTAGAGGTCGTATCTCCATACTTACAGCTATGAAGGTATACAAACAAAAACGGATTAGAGTTCATTCGAACGCAACGAAATATAATTTGAACTCCAATTCCAAGGAACAAGGATTGTGACATATCAGCCTCCCTGCACACACATACAGTACATCAATAATAAACAAACAAAACGGTTGGATATTTCACACAAAAAAAAACAACACACACAAAATACAACATACGCACGCACGTGAAAAAGAACGAAAACCTACACCCACAAACACATACAAAAACAGACGCCATAAACAGCAAAACGCCTACAAAATCTACATAATAAAAGCTGTAACACGGAACTAGAAAAGGCCGAGTTAGAAGAGGAGGAAGTGACGTGAGGGTATTGTTGTCGAGACCCTGTAACAATTTCTTTTTGCAAGGTAGCAATGAATAAAGCCGAGAACATTCATTCTTAGCATGGTAGCAAAGAAAAAGGGCGAGCGTTCGGCAGGATGGAGTTATTGTTGCTGCCTTGCAATCAGTAACAAACGAAATATTACGTCACATTATTAGCACTCCCTGTGCAGTGCTTATTAGAGTTTGTTTGCGCACGAAAATTTCAGAAAATTGGACAGGAGGAGGAGGCGGCGGAGCGGCTAACAATGTCAAAATGTTACAATGCTGCAACATGTAACAATAGGGTAACAATAGGCGAGGCGCCCAATATCGGATTATAGCTCACTCGAACAAGATCAACGATGGCTGGGTGCCGGGAAACTAACATTGTCGTTGTTTGAGTTAGTTAGCTCGTTGTGGAACTATAATTAAATCTTCAAGTTTTAAACCGTAGGGTGCGAAGTCTTAAATTTTGAAGCCTATATTGGGCGGCCGACATGTCTGAGTGACTTATTTACTTTTTCAATGCGGGCTTCGGGAAGCCAGTTGAATTGTTTCTGCGATTGTTGCCACGATACTGAAACAATCCAGAATCAACTACTCATCCAGATGACGCATGCTAAATCCAGAAATACGCTAATGTGTTGCCATCAAATAATAATCATGGGACAAAACTTCGGCGGAACCTAAACTTAAGTATCCATTTCTAATGTTCCGTTTTTTTCGAAAACAAAAATCGGTGGACAGTGGACACATACAAAATGGAAGCGAAAAAAGCCAACAAATTAACTGAGCAAAAAACGGTTTCGCCGTTTAGAAAAAAAACATTAGAGCTCGTATCCCCATATTCACAGGCCTGAAGGTACACGAATAAAAACGGATTAGAGTTCACTCGAACGCAACGAACTATAATTTGAAAAACGCAAAACTTAAACCCACAAACACACGCAAAATAGACGCCATAAACAGCAAAACGCTACAAAATTGAAAGATAAAAATGCATACACAAAATGAACACAAATTATAGTTCAAATTATAGTTCGTTGCGTTCGAGTGAACTTTAATCCGTTTTTATTCGTGTTCCTTCTGGGCCGTGAGTATGGGGATACGAGCTCTAATGTTTTTTTTTTCTAAACGGCGAAGCTGTTCTTTGTTCAGTTAATTTATTATATGTTTTAAAACTGGCGTTTTTTTTTTTACCAAGTCAGCATACCCTACTGGTACGGTGGTCAGCTTACTAATCGGTTGGTTGTGAGTTCGAATCCCGTCTAAGCAGCGAAAATGAGTTATTAGTTTAATAACGGCAGGTCAGGTAGTGATATGCAACACCTTCGTACGCCTTCTCAGGTATGTTTTTATTTTGCTTAAAGAAAAAAAAAAGGAAAACTATCCTCCTACCTGGTGAAATTCGGGTAGTAGAACTGAAAAAAAACGGCTTTCCCATGCTTGTCTACAAACAGCAGTGGACAGACATTGCTGTCCTTTGATGCATAGGTATATACAACGACTAAGTAAAAGCGGATGCTCTCTTGAACCCATTACTAGAACATTTTTTCCTGTTTTTATGGCAAATTTGGCTTTATTTTTTTCCCGAGGATCTGTTTGCCCTAGCCACAAAAACGAAAAAACCCTCCTTCGCAAAGCCATTTAACAGACTTACGAATTTTTTGACTAAGCAGGGTGAATTAGTTTTTTGTTTATGTTCTGTCAAAGAACTACTAACTGAAACGTGTGCTAATAAGCCGAATGTCTATTAGATTCAATGCTAATTGCTTATTTTCAACTGGTTGGCTTCCCGAATTTTATGAACCTAGAGAGAAATCATAAAAAAAAACCCTTTCTTAATGCTTAAATGTTCTATATTTAAAATTTTTAAGTTTTTCAGATGAATGGATACTTCGTAAATTGGGGCCAACCGCATTGCCAAATTTCGGAAAGGAGCTGAAAATGAAAGGATTTTTATTGTTCTTGTTAAGCCTTTCTGTTGGTGCATTCATACTTACTTGACCCTATTACACAGATAATTCTAGAGTGCCCACATTGACCGAGGGTACACGTAGGTTTCTTACGTCGCTTCATCTTACGTCGACGTAGCTTACGTCGATGTAGTGCTTAGAGCGCTTTAAGAATCTCCGTGTACCCACCTAAAACCATTTCAAGTCGCTTTATCTCAAACCACCTCGATACGTCGACGTAAGGAGTTGAAGCGCTTTAACAACCTACGTGTACCCACCTAAAACCCATTTTCTACGTCGCTCTAAGGATTGCTTCCCTTTGATTGGTTGAAATGAGCGCGCTGAAACGTCACGAAACTAGGACAGCAACCCGTCACTTCGTTAAAACGAAGTCGAAAGCCAGCAGGCTGAATGGGGACTTCGCAATAAAGAGGGGTTTGCTTGATGGGGGGATTAGATAAACGCGACGCAGGAACCCCCGCTGTCGTTTTAACTCACTCCAACTACAACCTCCGTGTAACCACCTCTCTCCTAAAGCGATGTGAGTTCAAGTCGACGTAAGGTAAAGCGACGTAAGATGAAGCGACGTAAGAAACCTACGTGTACCCTCGGTCATTGGTGGCTCCTGTGCAGGTTGAGGAGGTGGGGGAGTAGGGCACAGCTAATCTATACCAAATGATAGATTGCTTTTTTTTTAAACTTACTTCAGAATACACTCAAAGTACGGTTGGCCGAGAAAAAAATGTCACCAAAGCAACTACAATCTTTAAAATGTTAAAAAAAAATTTAATTGGTCAAAAAATAGGAGTAGATGGCCATCTCAAGACTAAAAGAAAGGCTTAAAAAAATAAACGATAAGGGATTCGAACTGGGGACCACTTGCATCGCAGGCGTTGACACTACCGATGCGTTACAGGCACCAACACAGCAACATGCTTTCGAATCATTCCTAAAGCTATACAAAGCTGAAGGCGGAAAACGTGTTGTCTATTGTATATTGTAGATAGCTGTTTTCGTTAATAAGCCAAACGTTTTCTCTTCAAACGTCTCACAAACACTTAAGATATGAGTTTGGCAATGTGGCATGGTAAGAACTAGTGTGTGTCTCGTCGAAATTTAGTATATTTTACTCAGTACCGTAGCTGAGAATTCTGGGGCCCCCCTGCGAGAAAAAATCTGGGGCCCCAGGTTGTTGCGGGGTGAATACAAAAAATTTCGGTGCGGTAACGGTGCCACATATTTGTTGTGGGCACATTACTACCATTTTTCTTGAATTAGCCTATACAATGAAAATTTTAACATTTTTGCCCAGTATTTAAATTTTGTACAGTAAACTTAAATTTTTGCTTGGCCTTCCATTACTATAAATTCGAGTTTCCCCCCACCCCCACCACACAAATAACACATACATTATAAATCAAAGGACTAATGCGTAAATTGGAAATTTGAATTGCATGAAATGCAAAAAAAAAAAAATAATAATAAACCTTCAGTTTCATCTTACTACAAGCACTCCACACTGCAGTTTAGTTAGCCGACCATCCCTGTGTTGCGTTTCGACAGAAATGATGCCACCTCCGTTAGGTAGAAGTCGTCCGACACGATTGGCTCAAAGTTGTTAATCATTGTTCGACACAAACAATAATTTCCTTATTTTCTTTTCTGTTATTCTTCATGTTGCTAGTTATGGTTCGTAGGAACTAAGGACACGCACAAATTTTTTTTTTTTTTTAGTTTTGCTGGCCAGCTCATGTGACATAACGCTGCGGTGACTCGTTAGCGGAACCTGCTTGTGCTGCATTCAGCTTGGTTAGCCGGCATAATGAAAGAGAGTAGACCGCTTCGTTTTGATGGGAAGAGAATGGGGTGGGTGGGCATTTTGTTTTTAATGCGTACTGCTAAAATAACTACTAGCAAATGAATGACTACATGTAGGTTTAGAGTGGGTCAGGCCAGTTGTCTGTTTTGTTCGGGCTAACAGCTTGAGCGTCTAACCGTTTGGTAAATGGCAATTAAAAACTGAAATTTTTCTTCTGCAAGTTCGGAAATTTGGGGCCCCCTTTTGAGCGCGGCCCCCCCGCCTTGCGGGGGCTGCGGGGGCTACACCTACGGCCCTGATTTTACTGACTGTGAAGAGAGCCACAATCCATCCATCCACCTCGTGCGACCTACGGCCGTCAATGAATTCAAAATAAAAATAACCTTACAGCTTTTTTTTAAAGGCCTAAAACAAAGGAAGAAAGATGACGTTCTTAGCTAAATAGGCATACATTAGCAATATTTCTCCAATGTAAATAAAATAATTTTAAAGAAAGACAACTGCCCAGGTGGCTGCTCACTGAGATAAATACCAACGTGGCTACCCACTGACCTAAATACAATCTTAAGACTCCGAGTGAAGGAAAAAAATTCCTGGTAACGCTCCTTCGTATGTTGGTTACGATTACAGAAATATTGAATTTGCGTTTTCAAGTAACTTACTTTTATTTTTGCTTTTCTGTGTTTCTCTTCAAACAGCACTGGCGGTGCAAAAAGAATCAAATTAAGGGAAAATGAGTTAATTCAGACGTTGATGCCCTGGGATAGAAGGACCAAGTAAAAGCTGCTGCCCCCTTGAACCTACTGTGTTTAAAAAATTTCCCCAATGAAATTTCGACCTTGCCTGTTGAAAATCTGGCAAGCAAACTTATCTCACCTAGTAACAAAAACGACTTTTCTATGCTTTTCTGTAAACATCACCTGTGGTGCAAAAATACAGAAGTTAAGGGTAAACAACAGTGGTGTCCTGAGATGCCCTGGGAGACAACGGCTGCATATAAGCGGCTGCTGTCTTGAACCTATTGCGTTAAAAATTGTTCTACAGTGAAACTATCGCCTCTGTTTGGCCAAATTCGGCCAAGGAAAGTGATCTCACCTAACAAAACGGCTCATCTATACTTTTCTACAAACAGCAATGGCAGTGCAAAAGTAGCCAAATTACTTCAAATTAAGTGTTAATGATGTACTTCACCTTCGTATGTGATCTAAGGTTATAAAAAATATTGAATCTACACTTTCGAAAAGTAAGTAATTTTTATTATTCACAACATGCTGTCCTGTGATGCCCTGGGATTCAAAAGGCACTGTGTAATTTCCGATGTGGGAGCCAGCTAAACTGGCAGGAATTTGACCAAGCTGTGCAAGTTATCTGTTGATTTATACAGTACTGTCCTGGGATGCCCAGGGATACAAAATGTCCTGGATATGTAATGCTCTGGAATACGTAATTTCATTGGAACCAGCTATAGACCGGCGGAATTGTACACCGGGTAACTCAACTTCAAAGATAAAAATATATACCCAAAATGAACACGTAATTACTCACACGAAAATAAAACAGAAACCTTCAAACGCAAATACAGTCAAATAACTACAGGAGTATGCTTGTTTCACAAATTATAAATGCTCCCAAAATACAAACATAGCCACATAAACAAAACAGACTTAAAATTTAAAACAACAAACACAGACATATTAAAAAAAAAGCTTGTACAATACACAAATAAAGCACTCCGCGTGCACACACACACACACACACACACACATGTACACACACATTCACAAACCTTAATCATTTCAAACACAAACAGCATTTACGTTCTGACATAACCATTGAGTAACAATAGTCCTTGTACTCTGGAATTGGAGTTCAAATTATAGTTCGTTGCATTCGAGTGAACTCTAATCCGTTTTATTTGTGTACCTTCACAGCTGTGAGTATGGGTATATGAGCTCTAATACTTTTTTTTTTCTAAACGGCGAAGCCTCGTTTGTTTAGTTATTTAAACGAAGTCTCCAACCCTATTCGTTCACTCTGGTGGCAAGGCGAGACAGAGTTTGTGCGTGGTATTCTGGGAAAGAAATCCATTCTTGTGTGGTCTGTCCATTAGGAGCCGGACACGACAGTACAAACAGTTGATTGACAATTGCGACAAATAGGGTGCCAAAATTTTAATTTATAATTCTTTCTTAATGTTGTATAAAATGCTGCATTGTGTCTCGTAGTTTGTGAAACCATATCTTATTCTCTACTGACTTGATGTGCAGTCCTTTTCTGTAGTGGTATTGCTTCAAAATTCTGTTATGTTCCATGAGTCGACTATAGTCGACTCATGGAACATAACAGAATTTTGAAGCAATACCACTACAGAAAAGGACTGCACATCAAGTCAGTAGAGAATAAGATATGGAGATGGAGAATAAGATTGCCTTGTAAACAAACACCCGTCGTATAGCAAGCAGTCAGCAATAAAGAATGGCTTTGTGAGAATACAAGATACACAAAAATGGAAAAGACAGATAACTTACAAACTGGAACTCAAACGCAGGACGTTTCACTTGGTAGCCGGATATTCTAACAACTACTCTAATGGGGCAGACCCTGGCTTACAATTAGTTGGCAGAGTGGAATACTGCAATTTTTCAATGCTTTGACGAACATCCCTCTTTTAACTTTTTTTTTTAAAATTCTGGCCGAAAATTCCCATTACTGCAATCCACCAGCAGAATAGGTGCAGTGAAACATGTAATTGTATAGTGCAGGTGTCGGTTCATCATTTAGTAGACTAAAATTATAATCACTGCTTTAATTATAACTAAATTGCATTTTAAACATTTTGTGCTTTACAACGCATCACAATCACGTCCTTGACCGTTTTGTATCTTAAATAAATCGACTCGAGCGATAAAACAATTGCTTTGTTGCGATAACGTCTAGGTGGAATTATTCTCAACTGAAAACAATAAAAAAACAAACAAAAAAAACTAGCATTACTGTCAGATTTTTCTTACAGTTAACAGTACATTAATTACCAAGGTTATCATGTTTAGCTAATTTTAGTCTCCGTTATTACGTAAGGAATATGTGCGACTGGAACGAAGTATATTCTTAAAAGAGAAGCCGAAAGTGCACAAATTTCTAACACAACCCAACGTTTCGAGGTGCCTCCAGCTCACTATCAAGGGAATAAAAAAAAAACAAAATACAGTTAAAATTGCAGTGGTGCAAACAGTAACAGACAGCTGAATGAAGGCAAAGGGAATAAAATCCTGAAATAGTTGCCATCCTCTTCTTCTTCCCAGGGACCCCAAAAACCAGGGTACCCGGACGATTTACAGCCCGGGTATCACATTGTGGTGAAATGGAGGCTCCCGTTTCACCTACATTATGGGTTTTCGCTACAGTTTTTTTTGCTCCATTAGTAAATTCGCTCCATTGTGTTCACGTTTTCGCTCCATTATGGAGTATTTTAGTTAAAGACAAGTGAAGCAGTGAGCGATAGTGCGCCTACGTAGCGACAGGCCGGTGAGACTCAGACAAGCACTGGAAAGCTTACTCATCTCTCCATTACGATAGCAACGAACGTTGTTGCTAGTTTACTTCCTGTTCGGGCTGAGAAGTGCATTTAGCTCACTGGTGGCTACGTTTACGAGAATGCAAATCTTTAGTTCTTTACTGACGTTTACAGTCGTTTAAAGTCGTTTACAGAAATTAGTTCGGCTGAAACGTTTTGCACTAAGATCCGGTCAAGGCTGAGTGGTCAGTCTTTATATGCCTACGCTTCATGAGGTCCTACTTTCAAAAATGTTTAGCTTAATGTTAATAGATTATAATGCATAAATGCCCAAACTACTTGCGTGTATTGAGCAAGTAGTCTGTGCAAATCAGTAGCCCTGCAAATATTTGCAAGGCCACTGTTTGCAAGGCCTCAGTATTCAGATGTCTGCTGAATACTGAGGTGTAATTCAGCAGACAACAGAATATTCCAACCTAAGCATGCATGGTTACTAAGCTATTATCTATTTTACAGCATACAAGGCTACGGCTTAATGGAAACTATAAGAGATGGGAGGAACATTGAAGTGAGGAACTGGTTTGAGGATAAACCATAAAGGATTATAAATGTAGGTCAGGATAATTAAGTCATGGACAGCATAGGGAAAGGGACCTCCTTAAATCGAGATTCCTCTACACTTCACTCCCCCCCCCCCCCCCGCGTGGCCTTGATTGGCTAACACCCAGTAACCAAGAGGCCAACATCAAAGGCGGCATACTGCCCAAGCATGATGATAGAGGGTCTTAATCCTGGCGGCTTATTTAAGGGCATGGTATAAAACGCCACGAGAGACAATTAGACTGGTAGATTTCTCTGGTTTTGAGGCTATTAGGGGGGAATTTGTTAGCTATGGCTTTTCTGGCGTATTTTGACCTGCTGAATCCAAATTTTCCTGTACCTTGGCGATTTGCATTAGCGTTTACCCAGAAATCCAAGATGGCGTCCAAAAATGGGGAAAAAAGTTATTTTTGCTTCTAGCGTCTAAACCGTTTATCCAATTGAAAATTAACTGGTTACCAATTATGTTGAGAATAAAATTTCCTTAAAAAAAGGTTCTATGCATATCTTTTGTAAAATTAATCCTTCTAGCCAAAAGTCGTTATTCAAGTTCTTTTAGGTCGTTTACGCATGTTATACATACAAGAGCGCATAATGTGTATTACAATTCGTGACGTTAAACAGCTGCAGTACCCGTTCTAATTCAGGTAAATGGACGTGATTAGGCTTAGATGAAAGATTATTATGTATATTTTCCAACAAGGGTAATTAGAATGATTTATATTAATTAGAAGCTATTAAGCTACGGCAGTTTACCTATGTCGTAGCGCTGAGCTTTTTGCTCTATTTTACCACAAGTTCAATCTTTAAACCGCCGCAGTACCCGGTCTAATTCAGATAAATGGACGTAATAAGGCTTAGATGAAAATGTATATTTTCCAACAAGGATAATTAAAAAGAATTATATTAATTATGTTATGGGTTTTTGTCTGGTTAAACCCACTTAAATTGTCAAGATGGATGTATACACTTTGTAATGGAAAACACTAGAATTATATAAAGACCCAAGACACCAATTGATTAATAATCCGTTTATTTCAGCTAAGCATAGTCCGCAATCTCAACCCAGAATTGGTCAATTACGTTAATTTAAAATAGACCCTTTTAGCAAGATTGCCTATGCTCTAATAACAATAAGACTGAAGTCAACACACATTCATATTACTAATCATCAATTATTACTCTTAATAATTGCTGCTTAATACAACAATAAGTAACCATTATACTTGATTATGCTTTACTAAGGTAATATACTGCTAGCATTCAACTACAATTCTACGATACTACAATATCAACTTAGCTGCGATCCATATAGCCTACGCGGCGTCGTCCGTCAGATTTCCGACACTACCACAACGCTGGCGCACTTTCACGAGCCAAGACAGGAGGAGCAGATCGTAACACACAAGCCGATGATCTCACACTGGTAACTACTTGCTTTTACTTAAGCCCTTTCCCTTTTTATAACTTCTGTTTACATTCCATCAGTTAATAGACCCATTACTTACTTTCTCCTATCTGTCTTGTCTCTTGCCCGTAATTACACATCCACTTATAATAATTATACCTATTAGGATCACCTGTCAACTCTGCTCTACTTTCCAAGGTCGCTAGCTCAGATATGTCACTCACTCTGCGCATCCTGTAATTATCTAAAGTGGTTTGCTGGTGAACGGTACAAAGGATTACCCTCCTATTATCCGTGTTGACCTCGATCTTAATTGCTTAACCTTGCACTGGCGCCGATGTTCTGAACCTGGCTTCTCTTGCTATTTTTGTCTCTCTGTTTTCAGTTTATTATTGTGCTATTCATGCACTGCTTTGATTTATAATAGTAATTAAGAACAGCTTGCATAATAAATGCAGCTTGATATCTTTATATAATATTTTATATGAATATTAATTTATGCTAATATAATACCATTCCAATATCCCCTTCTATTCAGAAGCTAAGTATTCCTTTTAGGAATTCTTTGCTTCCTTATACTTTTTCTATTTTAAATCAAAACCCATCACATAATACTTGTCCCAACCACCGCAACTTTTGATTAAGTTTGCCTAAAAAGCTGGCGTCAGAAACCTCCCCTGATAAGAAACTGGGGTAAAACTGTCCACACATGATTCGAACGCATTCTTATGTGATGTTCAATTTAAATTTTAATGCCAAAATTGCTTTTTCTTTTACCGTAAAGCCCATAGTCTCAGACTAATCTACTCAGAACATCTGCCGCCAAATTCTTAAAATGATTTTTCATTATTTTCATACCCTTGATTTATGACAATTCTTACAACAATATTCATAGATTTTCGTTTTACATTTCTCAACCTTGTTGAATTTCATGCATTATACAATTTGAAAACCTTTTCTCAAAAACATTTCCAACCATTCACTTTACAGCTTGTTTATGACAAAATATCAATTTGTATTCATTATTAAATCATCATGCTCGTCACAAATTTTAGTAACAAGATCAATAATTTCATGTCATGCCACATTTTCATGCAACTCAGTTTACATTCTTGCACAATTTGTATATTTTCTTATGATGTGTAACCATTTCATTTTTATTTTGAAATCATACCATCTTTATTTATCCCCTTCTTAGTTTATTGATACCTTGTAAAAAAATAATAATAAAATCATATCGAATTTCTCTAGATGTTTTCTGGAGAGAAAGCTTAACCTAACACATAGAATAATAGCAATTCTATATCCATATGCATCGTATTTCTGATATCTTCTCTTGTATTCAAGTGTAAGCTTGCTGTGTTTGTTCTTAGGACGTATAATTTTCGGCCATCCTGACCAACTTTTGGCCTACTTTTGCCTTTTTTCGACTTTGTTTTTATCCTGTCATGCAAGGGATATAAAAAGGAAACAGTAATGAAATTTTCATCAAATATTTCTGATTCACCTTGAAGTTTTCGTTTCGTGCCAAGTTGTTGTTACGCATTTCCAATTATTTTTTTTTTTTTTTTTTTTTTTTTTTGAATGACTCTCGTTTTTCTTGGAAAATTCCTCTCTTTTTAATCTCCAATTTATTTCCGAACTTTGCTCGTTCCACAATAATCAATTTTCAAATTTATTTCTAACTTCCATCTTCCTTTTCACCTTCTTTGCATGTTTAATTTTACTAAACATCAATTATTTCCTTTTCCATTTATCACCAACTCCACCATATCGACCTTCCATTTTCAATTTTACAGAAAACGTTTGAACTTCCTTCCATTTTCAATTTTACAGAAAACATTTGAAAATCTCTTCATTTTTACTTGTATTTTGAATTTCTTGGATATTTTTAGTTCTGCCACGATTATCATTTGTCGCATAGCTGATCCGTTGCTTTCAGGCACGTTACGAAGAAATCAGGATGAAACATTTCATAATTAGCATTTTCCAATGTGTTAGTTACTAAATATAACAGAAAATATAGTATTCCAACCCCGGGACCCTATCGGTGCCTCAATCGTCAACGATTAGTTCCGTGTGCACCCATATATGGACCCGGAACGACAACCTACGTAGACAACCGCAAATCTCATGCGATCCTTCCTAACAACCAATATTGTATGGTATTAAAAAGGGCGGTTCCTAATTCTTGCGTGATCACTACATGATCGTTTAATCTCTAATTAGTCTCAGAAATTAAACAACAAGTCTAACCTATCAATCTCCAACCCTCCTACTCTAGGACATATGTTTTATATTAATTCAGAGTAAGAGAGAAGAGAAAAAAGATTGTGTGATTTACATGCAACTTTTAAAGCAATTTTCTGTGATTTTTCTTTATGTGAAAAAGAACTTGTGTCTATTGCATTCTTTACGTGACTATCATCCCAGGAAAGAATATTCAGTTACTTTCGACGTACAATGGCAAAACTTTATGGCCCACAACACAACATGGCAAGACTTTATGGCCCACCGTTCAACATGGCAAAACTTTATGGCCCACCGTTCAACATGGCAAGACTTTATGGCCCACCGTTCAACATGGCAAGACTTTATGGCCCACAGTTTAGTATGGCAAGACTTTATGGCCCACAGTTTAACATGGCAAGACTTTATGGCCCGCAGTTTAACATGGCAAGACTTTATGGCCCGCAGTTTAACATGGCAAGACTTTATGGCCCACAGTTTAACATGGCAAGACTTTATGGCCCACAGTTTAATATGGCACAACTCCATGGCCCACAATTCCGCATGGCAACTTTATGACCCACAAATCGGCATGGCAAGACTTTATGGCCACAAATCAGTATGGCAAACTTTATGGCCCACAAATCAGTATGGCAAACTTTATGGCCCACCGTTGAACATGGCAAAACTTTATGGCCCACC
>JAHWFP010055087.1:749-15041 GCA_023313725.1 Lithobius niger | reverse complement strand
AAAAAATTTCAGTCCTGTACTGCACCTTCCTTCGACCGAAAAAAAATCAGGGAATTTCATTATGAAGTTTTGAACGCCACCCTGTTTTTAGGCTGGCAAAATCGTCACTTTGATCAAAGTTTCCCATTACTGGGTGAAGGAACTTTATTTTGACACTAGTTACATTCCTTTCTTAAGCGATACAGTGTAACAGTATAACACTAGTTAATTATCTTGTAATTTTCTGTTTGTTATTTATCTCATTCTTCCTTATTTATGATTATGTATTTTAAATAATAATAATAATACTAGGCTGTAAATAATAATACTATAAATTATGATAATAACATTGTAAGGTGGCACTCAGGCCAATACTAACACAGTGGCGCCCGATCCCACCTGAATTAGTTGAATTTATTTGTTTCCCTTTATCTGGTCTTGTTTCGTAAAGTAAGTAAATTTGGGAAGCAATTTAGGGTTCGACATTTTGTCAGTTTGATGACTAATCAATTTTGAAACTTCAACCCAGGGCTACCGAGGGAGAAGGCGGCAATTCTGCCCCCCCACCCCCAAAGTAGGCAAAAAGTTTTAATTTTATTACGAAAAAAGTCTTCACACTGATGTAAGGAATGTAAGAAATTCATTCATTTCTTGCACACAGAGAAGAAAATTACATGTCGACGAAAAATGGAAACTGGAAACACATAGGGACAAACAAAATTACAGGTCTGCGTTAAATATTGGGGCGAAACTGTTGTGTAAAAAACGGGACGAATATTTCAAGAATATTTCTATACTCAACAGTATCTCCCTCTCTCTCTCTCTCTCATACAAAACCAATGCACATTAAAAAATAATGTTTTCATATTTATCCAAGAGGTTAAAAAAAAACACCGAATACGAAAATCTATCAAATACAGCCAGTTTTTCGTTTTTTGGGTCCTATTTAAAAAGGAGCGTTCCATATTTGCTTAGTCTCTATTCATCTGAAGAAAAACAATAAAATGACGCAAAACAGGTCTGTAATGATTTTCAAATATTTTGAAGATTTAAATAGAAGTTGGAATGTTTGGAATTGGAAAGCGGTTATGCGGGTATTCTTGGAAAACTGAATAAATACTAAGAGGAAGTGCTAAATTTTTGTTTAAAGAGAATCAGTTTTAAGGCAGACTGAAAAAAAAAGTAAATCTTTATAGCAACAAGTAAGCCCGCCTTGTTTTCGTGGAAGCACTTAAAGGTAAAGACGGATTACCGGGAAAGTATTATACAGGGTCAGAGACTGCACACGAACTAACGCATCTGTCATCTACGTCAATTTCAACGAGACAAATTAAAAGAAACAAAGAAAAAAAAGAGATAGAAATATGTAAGGAAAGATGAAAAAGTAAAGAAAAAAGGAATAAATGAAAAAGCAGTAAAGAAGAGGAAAAAACAAAGAAAGAAAGAAAAAGAGAAGAAAAAAAGTTGGAAAAAGTAAAGAAAGAAGGAATAAATGAAAAAGAAGCAAAGAAGAAGCAAGAAAGAAAAAGAGAAGAGAGCATCTTTTTTAAAAAAGATATAAATATGTAAAGAAAGATGGAAAAGTAAATAAAGAATGAATGAATGAAAAAGCAGAGAAGAAGAAAAAAGAAACAAAGAAATAAATAAAGAAAGGAAGGTAACAGTTTCAGTCTATGTAGCAAGCTTGAGACTATTTTCTATTTCTGACTGCCGTTTTCTTCTCAAACGTAAACTTTTTTTTTTATCAACGAATCAAACCTTTCCTTTGCCAACACTGTTTTATTCACCGCGAATGACCGCTATATTATCACGTATTCTCGGAACTCGGAAGTGAATTAAAACGAACTTTCGTGGGCGGGGTTACGTTCCAAGAAGCAACCGCCGTTCCAAGTTCAGCCAGTGAACTATAATCGAACCATACCCTAAAATAAGCCAGCTATATCGGCTGGTTAATTTTTTTTTTTTCTTTAGTCACATGTCATGCGAAGCAGAACTAAAGAGCATCACTTCCGGTGCCGGTGTCTGTCTGTCTGGCAACTGATAAATTTCCAACCCATCGTTCGATTCGTTTGAAGTTTTGCACATAGATTTTATAATAATAACAAGTAACAATAATTGGGCAGTGGATTTTGGGGATTTCGGAAACTAATACACAACTTGACACATTAAAACATAAAAGGAAACCCAACATTCATATATAAGTGCAAGGAGTTCGGGTAAGGGGATACGCTGATTGTGTGAGCGAAGCGAAAGAAAACCTACCGTTTGTTAGCCAGTGTGCGCAAAAATACATAGACGGCGTACACGCCTTTCGCAACAAACACATGACACAGCAAACCGTCCTAATGTTGGAAACGGTACATCAAACACGACCCGCCCAGGGCTTCAGCTAGATTAAACATAAAAGGACACCCAAAAGCAAGCACGTCCCGTAGCCCAACTTGCACAACTTCACGACCAATGATACACAAATTCAACCCAGATTCAACAAATGATGCACTTATTCAAAAAAATGATACACAAATTCAAGGCCAATGACACACAATTCAACACAAATTCAACCAATGATCTACAAATTCAACAAATGATACACAAATTCAAGATCAAAGATACACTAATTCAACACAAATTCAACATATGATACAAAAAAAATTCAAGACCTGCAATGATACGCAAATTCAACACAGATTCAACGTCTGCCGCAGAGTTTTACGGCAAAAACAAGTTTTACGTTCGAGTAGGAGTTAAGAAAACTCCCCCTTTTCAAATGGGTTTCATTGGATTTTATTGTTTGTAAGATTTAATTTTTTTTGTAGGAGGAGGGTTACCGATTTTTTTTACAACTACTTACTACTGGTACACTTCACAGCAACTAAAACTAAAAGACCAATAATTGTGTTCAACAAAAAAATAAAGTAATGAAGGATAACATTTCCAACTGAATCCCGCCCGATTTTGTCCGAAAAATTGAAGACGGTTTTTTTGGGGGTATTTCTCTACTTTTATCCGCCGTTTTTGGTAGTTTCATCCTGCTACCCCTTATTTCGACTGAGGCACATTTTTCCAACACAAAACTTTTGGTTGACCCCCCCCCCCCCCTCCCCCGCCCCTTTCCATATTTCCGGTCCTGACCTGCGGAATCAGGAATGGTTTCTTTAATAAGGTTCTCAGCGGACAAATAGCTGAGAACAAAATAGTAGAATTTGCCACTTTAGCCGAGCAGTTCGAAGTCTTTGTAACTTGTTCCGTGAACCCACCATTGATTACACCCACTTAAAACCACGAAACTAGCGAAGATCATTAAAAATACTAACCGATTCATAAAAAAATCTTATTCTTTCTGGAGAGTTCCACATAAACGAAAACAGAACTTAATTCCCAATTCCGATCCCCCTAGGCGACGAATATTTCATTCCAAAAACGCGTAACGACACCCAAGACAGTTAAGTTGAATCTTATGCAAGTTACAGATGAATATTCCAACACCCCCGCCTTACGTCATTTATTTTAAACAGTCTCATTCGAAATCCACGTAAATGTCTGGGTTCGTGCGTTTGGCCTCGAAATGATAGCGAATTAAAACGACGAAATGGTCAATTTTATGCTTTAAAAGACGGTTTATCGAAACCTGGCGAGGTTGTTAGGCGACAGGGAGCTTTAAGTTTTGAAATTACAGTCGTCATTCGGCCATGAATTTCTTGCCTTTATTTGCATTTCATTATTACGTCCAAACCAAGCAACGCATGCACTTTTGAACATTTTTAAAGAGTTTTTTTTTTATGTCCAAGTTCAGGCACCCATGTAGCCCCAGGTAAGGTATCTACAAATTAATTGCCGCAAAATTCAAAATGAATATAAAATACCAAGAAAGATTTGTAACTGAAAAATAATTTTTTTTATAATGAGTTCGTATGTTTAGGAGAGAGACCAGACTGACATCCTGCTTTCAGCTTAATTGTTTTTTTTTTGTTTTTTTTTTTGTGTGCGTCTACCCCCACCACACCGGTGACCCGTTTCGCCGAATCCCGTTCCGCCGAAAAATTTCCCCGTTTTGTAGAAAATTAAGCCCTAATTGAAATTTGGACAAAGGGGAATTCCCGTTTCGCCGAATCAAAATATAAGAAGCATTCCTTTCCTGCTTGGGGGTGATTTGTGTTTAGTCGCGGTTTCTGATGTTATACGTTTAGCTTTTGTTGTATATTGTACGATTGGCATGTCCACCTTTTAATTGCGAAAAAAAATATTAATATTATCAATTTGGGCCAAAAAGATGTGATATCTCCCCAAAACAAATCATGTTAGGATTCCTACCAAGTACGTATTTATGCCGTTTCAAGTCATGACGCCAAGCGCGAAGCACTTTCGCCAAGTTAATCCCACCGACTAAGACTTCAAACCGTAACTGAAATTTAAAAAAATTACGCAGTAAGCAATGTTCGTATATATTTAACCTTTGAACTACTACTCGGTGGGATTAACTTGGCGAAAGAGCTTGGAGCCTTTGATATCACGACTTCGCACGGCCGAAAAGTTTGGTGGGAATCCTTAACAAGTTTTGTTTTGGGGTAGATTTACTTTCAATCATTATTTAGTTATGTTGCTTAGGTCGGCCTTTGCAATGTGTATTGTTTTCTGATTGCCCAGCTTACAACGTTTTAATCTGCACTTTCTGTTTCTTGTAGGTAGCCTTCTAACTTAATAACCTGTGGCACAGAGTAAGCAAGTGCACTATGGTGACCTTGGAAGAGGGATATGAAGGTCATCCAAGTGAACCCTGATTCTCTACTCGACCAAATTGTTTAATTCCCTTTGAAGGCATTTTTTTGAAATAAAATTCGCTCTAGCTGTATGACCTTATTTGGGTTTGCCGTTGCTTTCAACTGTTTCTGAAGTTATCTCACGCTGGAGAGAGAATGAGAGTTTTATTGGGGGGTGGGGGGGACATGTCCTAGCATATTTTACGTACCATAATCGACACGAGCGCAAGCACAGCCAAGATCCTCCCGACTGCATAGGGACAGACAGACGCAGAAACGGGGTATAACGCGATTACCGGGTTTAACTCATCTTTCAATTGACGTTATCTCACGAAGGAGAAAGACAGTGCTATAATGTCTTTTATCTTTTTCAGGTGCTCAGGCCTTGGCCGCGCAGGGTCAAACGATGTCAGGGTCACAAAGCCTTGCGTATACACAAAGTCGAGGACAATCGACACGTGAATCATTCACGACATCTATTGATTTCTTAATCGATCCGCATAATCAGAAAGAACTTCATTTTATCGAAGCCCTCTGGCTTGAATTAAAGCCTTCATACAGTATTAGCATCCCGTTGTAAATTGCCTTGTCAAAATCGACTTGAGAAGAATAAAAAAAAAAAAGTGGGCGCTTCAATTTGGCTAATTTATCTTTATTCTCGCACAGGAGTTCCTTTTAATAAACTCAGCGACAGTGCGGCCTCCCCTCCCTCCAACCCCCACCCTCCCCAAGGGGTGCGCATTGTCCACCCCAACACGCGCTCCCTTATTAGGGGTAGACTAAATTTCACACCCCATTATGCTGCTCTTTTCATTCTGTCAACTTTTTCTTGACGTGACGCCAAATTAGCATATTACATGAAAGTATTCCCCGTTCACAGTCTTCGGGTTACAGTCTCTAGTTTCAGCTGCCCCAGAATATTGATCATTTTCTTCAATGCTGCTGATAATGACGGAAATGTAGATAGTTTTTCTTGAGCAGCGAATTCAATTCGTGAAAGTGTTTTCTTCCGCCTACCTTCTTGAGATCCGCGACCTCGAGCTGGTTGAAAGCTTAACTTCTAATCTTGAACGGGAGGCGTGCCGCCTTCTTAGAGGCTTAGAGGTTTTAACGGTGGTTTTTTTGTTTTTTTTTAATATGTAGGCTAAAAATAATTTTTTTAAAGAATTTTTGTGAATAGAATTCTTCAGTCCCGGTGTACTGTCGTTTTTGGACGAATCCGAAGTGTTTCAACAGCAAAGATATTTTTATAATTATTCTCTCCAGAGCAATCTAATTCTCGTATAGGTGAACCAGTTCAGTTTCTACGTTAGTTGATGTTTTAGAAGGAGAAAAACGTCCCATTATCGCAGGCGGTCGAGATTAAGGACCAGTGTAGGAGAAAATATCCCGCACCGTCGCAACTGTTTTTACCGAATCTGAATTTTAAATGTCACAGTACTGTACAAAAGTGTTATTTTCACGATAGAATTATTTTTATAACCAGGAGTTAATAAATGCATACACGTCCTTGCGACGTGGGAGTACCTGCGCTGCAACTATCGCTTCACGGTCCATCCCTTGTCACAATGTCTAGGAGAGAAGATGTGCCGGGGTTTCGTTTCCCAGCAAAAGGCCAGTTGATCCAACATCGCAGAATCACAATTTTATCAACACCAGATCACAACGCGTCCAAAGCCGACTGAAAGCGAGGAGTCTCCATGGCCCATTCCACAATACTTAAATAACAAGAAATCGACTATACCTTTGCTGCGCGTTGCCGTCTTCTAAACTTTGGATGCTGATTCTAACTCTACGTTTTGAAACAGGGTGTAGGCCGTCCTCTGGCGAGAGGGACAATTCAGCTGGATATTCCGTTAGTTTAGCGGGACAGAAAAGAGGGACAGAAAAGGATAAAAACACCTCCCCAAAAAGGTTCCCAGTAAAAGTAAGAAGTTGCCCCTGTCCTCTCGCGGGCCTGTGCACGTCCCTGGGAAAGAGGAAGGGAGGGAGAGAAGAAAGGGAATGAAGAAAGGGAGAAGGAGGCCTGTAGCGGGAGAGGGAAGGGAGGGAGAGGAAGGAGGATCAATAATATAAGTGCAGGTTCCCACCCCACCCTACATCGGAGAAACTGCCCTTCTTCTCCCCCGATGTAATCTCACGCTCCGCTCCTGTATGGAGCGACCCTAGTTTATTTCAAGTTTCTGGCCTTGCTGAGACGGTCTTTACTGCGCATTGGCATCGGTTGATACTTTGGAAACCTTTCAGTCTTACAAATTCTGCTTGACGTCCCAGAGATGAAGTTACCTACGAAACCTTTCGCCTTGCCTTTCATATAATTTATTTGAAGTTTCTGGCAGTTCTGCGACGGCCAGAGGAACTTTGGCTTGTACTAGGACAACTTCACTTATGCCACGGCTTCTCTTTTATTAAATGGCCACATCTCCTGCGTCAGCCATGCTCACTGACTGATGGGTGAATCTGGCGGTTCCATAAATCCAGAACACAATTGAAGGAAAAAAGCCATCTTTAAAAGTGTGAAAAGCTTCAATGGTATCTCGGATACTGACTTCAGCGCAAACCTTCTATGAATTTCCGAGAACGGGGTTGTAAAAAGTCGAAATCTCATCCTCGAACGAATTTAATGCAAAAAGTTTTTTCTTAAGTTTCGAAACTAACATCGTTCAAGTTCACAGGTAAAGAAAAGCAGGAGGGAAAGTGCTAGAAGACGCTTCTTTGTGTCACAACGAAGAGAATAAGAGTAAGCGACATTTACGAGACAGAAAGCATCCCTTTAGTGTGAACTAGACGAAAATTCAAGCATGTACTTTTATTTTTTTAATTCATTTTTGGTGTAATACGAATCGGGCAACTATTGATGGTGTTCCAACGTTTGACCTATAGGCCTCCCATGTGAAAGGCAAAATATCGATTCTTAAGCAATCTGCCATCTTTCAATATATGATTCCACTCATATGTGGTATATAGCTTTGTTGGACTTGGTCAGGACTTGTGCCAACATTAATTTCATTAATATCCTATTTGTAACGTTAGAGATCTGAACCTGAGCTGGAACTCCTGATTTTCATTTTATGGTTTGGTGGCGGACTTCTTTGGACACAATTATACAGCATTCTCTACAGACTAAACCATTTGTCCTATACCACACGCCATGGCTGTTTGCTGTGACGTGCATATCACGTTACTGGGGTAGTTCAATCAGATGGCCAAACAGCTGTTGTTCTCGTTAGTCATTGGCTAACTCATGGTGACGTCACGGCAAACAGCCATTGCGCATGGTTCAGAAAGTTGGTTCTTAGCGCATTTTACAGAGACAACGCTCAACCATTTTTTCAGGTTTTCTTGTTTGGTTGTTTCTTAAACAGCATGAACCCAAGCTGGGTTATCTGCCCCACAGCGACGAGAGAGACAATTATCTGGTGAAATCCAAGCCGAAAACCCAGGATCGTTGACATGCGACACCAAAGAGCCCTTCTCATCTCGAAAAGCAGCCATGTCACTTTAGAAAACAATGACTAAAATTGTTAGCGCTGTCCTTGACAACCGAGCAAAGCCCCCTAAATTTCAACCCGCCCCCCTGTAACCCCCCCCCCCCCCAATCCATCAAATCAAAGTCAAATGTATAAACGAAGAAAATTCTGGTTACTTATTAAGAAAAACTACGTTAGTTTCTTTCACAGCGACATGAGGAAGTACTTGAGGTCTCATCAACAGGGCCTAGTTGTTACTGTGAGAGTTGTAAAACCAGAACTTTTTTCAGCTGAATGTAAGCATTCCCCAAAAATGTAGTACGAAACAGTTAAGAAAGAACGTTGGGTGTGAAAAAGAACATTGCTAAAGTGTTATTTTTAATTTGGCGAATGGGGGGAATCGCCAAGTAGATTTTTTTTGGTTCGAACTGCCCCCCCGGCTAAAATTGCTGCCCCACTGCCGCCTCCCCAGTAAAGTGATTCTAGCGTCGTCTCTTTTGACAAACAAGTATAATAGAAGGGTGATGGTGGGCGTCGATGGTGAGCGTCAAGACACTTCTTTTTGCTCACCGATGCATCCAGCAATTATACATTCTAAAACAATTGAGACGTGACGTCACGTTTGATAAAAGCAGTCACGTTTAGTGTAATCGGTCGCTGAGCAGTGCGACGAGTTTCAGAAAGTGATCAGAGAACTTCTATTTTCGTTATTGATCTGGAACAGAAATGGCTTCTATGGCGTGATGATGTTAGATGTGATTGATATACCATCATCAGTTTTCATGGGAGTGTTCTGGCAGAGAATATTCTGTATACTCACTTACACTGCCAAAGTGTGTAGTCTGTTCCGTGTCCATTTAATGGTATAGTGTTTACCGACATGACTATTGTAGCGTCACTGGTGGCTTCTATACGAACTACCATCATAGTTAGCAGCGGTATTCTTTTTTCCAAATCTTTGCGCATGTGCACCTCCACCCTGCGACAGCAGCGCCCACCGTCTGTTCCAGCGGCCAACCATCACGAGATAACTCCACTAGGTAACCTGAAATAATCCTATCTCTAAGCTGCAGGCTATTACCGGCAAGGATCGCGGTAATTACGGGGCTTCTAATCTCTCCAGAAAACAGCGCGAGGAATGTCTGGAATTCATTATTTAATGCATTTTTGGCTTGATTGCAACATTTTTTCGTCCTGATATAGGCCTATTTGTGCAGCAAGGGAAGGGAAAAAACGGAAGTGTTCCCATTTGTAGCAACAGTCCCATTTGTACCACGTCAAGAAAAACACTGAATCCATATCCAGAACGAAAGTTTTGTCGTGTTCCTGTCTTGATGTGACCAACACAAATGAACCAAACAAAAAAAACATCATTAGAGCTCGTATCCCAATGGAACTCACAGCTGTGAACGTACAAATAAAAAACGGATTAGCGTTCACCCAACCGAAACGAACTATAATTTGAACTCCAATTGCAGGGAACAAGGATTGTTTTTACTCACTGGTAATGTCAGAAAGTGAACGCAATTTGTGTTTCAAATGTGTGTATTTGGGTTTGTCGGTTTCTGTTTTAGCTCTATTTCATGAGAGTGTATTCATTTTATGTGTATTCATTTCAAATACTTTTAATTTTCTATTTTGTGTACATATTTTTAATGTGCGAAACATACAGTTTTGTATATTTGATAGTGATGGACATGTATGTACGGGTGTACATGGAGGTTGGTATGATGTCACAATCAAAATATTGGCAATAATTTGGAGGCGCACATCGCGAAACGTGGCATATCCCCTGGTTAAATGCCTTAATTGCACAAAGACCTATTTATTTATTTCCGGCGGAGCGGAAATCAGCGTTTGTTAGCCAGTGTGCGCAAAAATCCAGTGAAAGTAATTCAAACCCGTAAGAAAACCATCATGAAATTTGTTTAGAATTATTAAATGAACTATACTACTAGAGGTTGCGCTGATTGAGTGAGCAAAGCGAACGAAAATCAGCGTTTATTAGACAGTGTGCGCAAAAAAAGTGATTGAAGAAACATAATTCAGCGCAGCATGAGCATACACGAGATGTCAATCCGTAGCAATGTTTCAAACGGTGCATCCAACACCACCCGTGTTTCAGCTAGATATCCTCGATTAAAAAAACTACTATCGCCTTTCCTCGTAGGATTAAAGGACAATACTTCCTTGTTAGCTAAACAACAGCGGGGGTACATGGGGATTAAAAGATTCTCACTTCAAAGGGCCTGATGGTTCGCAGTACTTGTCCATCGCTTTTTACACGACAGGAGGGATGGCAACTTTAAGGAAAAGGCTAAAAGGCGCCACAGGCAATCTTACAAACTAGAACAAAATGGTAGCTGGACCGTGGTACTCGGGCCGGTGGTGTTATGATTTTGTCAAAAAATTTGCTGCGTGGAATAGTTAGTCACGCGTCTTTTGGTGTGGAGGCATTATGGCTCTGTTTTCCTGAGCAGAAATTGAATTTTCTTTTGGGGTACTTACCTAATAGTCGTTGTGATGAAGCAATTGAATCCATGTGCTCATACTTGACCAGTGCTGTCAAGCCAAACTATTCGAATATCATTCTAGGCCTTAAGCAGGCCTAGGAAAAGCGTCGGGCTGATTATGCCGCAGACATGTAACCTCTTGCACAACAAACTTGACATTGCCGCCATTAGTGACGTCAGTTTGTCTAGCCTTTTCAGGCTCTACAAATTGAGGATCCGTACTACCCGTACCTTACCCCCTTTTCTTTCCGAGGGCAACCTCGTGACAAATAATCTTGCCAAAGCCTACCTTTTAAACAACATTTTTCTTTCAAATGTTGTTTTGGACAATCATGTTATCCCCGTTGAGACTTCTACACATACTTCGAGTGTCAGTGGTGAGGCTTGCACCAACAATGTGTTCACTGCATCCCAGGTTAAGGTGGCACTTACTCCATCAAACCCAGTCATGCAGTCGGCCCAAGACGGCTTTTCAGCCTTTTTCTATAAGCAATTGTTAAGCGAAGTTGCCCCAACACTCACTTTTATTTTTAACTTGTCCATGTCCACCAATTCTGTACCTGAAATGTGGCGCACTGTCAACAGTACATCTGTCTATAGGAAGGGTGACTCTTCCAACCTTACAAACTATCGCCCAATTGCTCTGACGGTTGTTCCACGCAAAATCATGGAGACGATCATAAGCTCGTTCCTCCTAAATTTCTTGAACAACAATCAACTGTTGAGTAATGAACAGTATTTTTTTTTTTTGCCAGGGAGGTCTGTGGTTTTGCAACTCTTGTCGGCACTAAATCTATGGACTTCAGCTGCGGATTTAGGTGTACCCTCTGACGTGATTTATTTCGACTTTCACAAGGCTTTTGTATCTGTGGTCCATTCCAAATTGCTCTTCAAACTGTCATCCCTTCAAATTTGTGGGAATATTATATCATGGATTAAGTCTTTCCTGTCCGACCGCTCACAGCGTGTTTTTTATTGATTCATCGGGTTCCTCACTTTCGCATGTGAAAAGTGGGGTGCCACAGGGTTCCGTCTTCGGACCACTTCTATTTGTGACCTATATTGACGATCTTACACCTAGGGCCACACTTGTGACAGACCGTGTTACAAATTCGCGGACGACTTGAAATCTTGTTCCCAAATCTCATGCCCCAATGATGGCTACTTATTACAATTTGATGTGGGTTATATTCAGCGGTGGTCTGATTGTGGCAATTACCTCTATCCAAGGATCAATGTGCCGTTTTCCACATAGTTTTATTCCAATCCTAACCTTGAGTATCATCTGGATAAACACCAGCTGTATTCCCTGGATGTAGTCAAGGATCTGGGTGTCTGTGTTTGCCGACTTGCTATGGTAAAAAGGTGTTTTGCTAATTCTGAAATTGCGACCATAGTGTAGGCGTTCAAAGTTTATGTACACCCTGTCTTGGAAAATGCCAGTCAGGTCTGGTCACCATCGTTGTTGCAGGATATCAATCGACTGGAGGCGGTCAAGTGTCAATTTATGCGTGATTTACCAGGTTTTCGTGGGCACCCACCTGGGGAACATTTATCCAGGCTCGTATCCCCGCTGGACTTGCGCAGACTCTGGGCAGATCTCATTCTGACCTTTCGTGTTCTCGGGGTCTTCTACCTGTTGATCTTCCATTTTTCGAGGTTTCTCCGGTGTTCCAGACCAGGGGCCACTCTCTAAAATTGATGGTACTCGGTTCTCATACTGAGTGCAGAAAGCACTTCTTTTCCAATCGAGTAGTCAAGCCATGGAACTCGCTTCCCGGGCATATGGTCGGGGCCCCGTCTGTCGGCGCTTTCCGGATTTTGTTGAGGAGACAACCTCTATCTTGTTTTCTTAAACGCACCTATTAGGACTGGTGTCAGTGGCCCTGTGCCCTGCCATGATCCTTGCTCTAATGGCTAAAGTTCTTATCTAGACACACGCTAGTGTGTAGCGCCAAGTTAGGCAACAAATATCACAACCACCTTCACATCAATTCAATTGTCGAGGTTGTAAACCATTGTAGAGCGACGCCATAGCGTCAGTGTTTTATATCTTGAAGCATAGTTGGGCACATTTCAGGTACTTGAGGAAAAATAATAATTTAAGCTTTTGTACCGCATTGTGTTGAAATCGAGAGCAATGACCCACCTGACAAAAATTAGCTCGTGTAGGAATGCCAGCTAAGCTGCTTTCAATGCAAAATCTGACCCTCAATAACGTTGAATATGTGTTACTACTAGCTAGCTAGCTAGTCCGCTCATCCCCATGTTAAATCCCATAGGGTGATTATTCATCGATACCGAGATAACGGGAAGACTTCCAGCTGTATTAAATTGGACGAATGAGTGCAGTACAATACGAACTGCGTACCTTTTATGGTTTGGAGCCTGGGGGCATAACAGGGATAGCGTGGAAGGGCGCGTAAGTACGAAAATATTGTTACAACCATTGTTAGTATTGTCGGCATCGTCTCTCATTGGACGGCCAAAGTTCGGACAATGAGAACGTGTATACTGACGTGCGAGCCTAGACGCACACTAGCGTAACACAATAAATCTAAACAAGGTTGCAAAGAAATTGTATTCACGTCCAATTCACGAAAAATAAACCAATTGTAAAAACAAAGCAAAATAAACAAAGCCAAAAACTGGTAAAGAGGCCACCATGTTGAGAGTGGTTCGGCCCTTCAAAGGAGTGATATCAACACACCAAATCTAACTAAATAAAACAAATTACAACAAAATTAAAACCAAACCAAAAAACCTATAAAGAGGTGACCAAGTTGAGAATGGTTCGGCCTATAGGCAAAAGGTAGTAGCAAATTGTTGAAAACCAATTTCTTGTTGACGTGGCACTTTATTACACTTCTGCACGGTAGTGGAGTTGAGTCAATACACAATTAAAAAAAAAAAGGAGTGAAATCATATCAGAAACAAAAACTGGTAAAAGGGGCCACTAAGTTCCGAATGGTTCGGCCCTTCAAAGGAGTGACATCAACACACCAAAACATTCGCCAACTTAATCGCACCGAATAATACTTTGGACGTTAAATGAAAACTTCAACATTGCTACCGAAAGTAGCAATGTTCTAGTTTTCATTTAAGATTCGAACTATTAAGCGGTACGATAAACTTAGCGAATGTTTTGGTGTGTTGATATCACTCCTTTAAAAGGCCGAACCATTCGGAACTTAGCGGCCCTTTTTACCAGTTTTGGTTTTTGATATGATTATTATTACCAGAAGCTTTTGGTTAAGCAAAAGGTACATTAAGGAAAACTCCGACCTCAGTATTCGTAGCCGGCCGTAACTTGAAACAAAACTGAGTAATGTATCCGGTGAACAGCAAATGGCTTGGCTAACTATGAAATGAACAAAAAACGGCTGAAAAATTGCTAAATAATAGAACATCCACGAGCAAACGGGTTTTCAGGAATTCTGCGTGACAAAATAAGAACGACGAAAGCAAACGAAAACCTGCTACAACCGTTCATACACACATTCTGTCCGAACAGACTAGAACTAAGCTAACCACCGAGTAGCAAGGGTCTAAATGCTTACCATCCTCTTACTG
>JAHWFP010055086.1:29419-45563 GCA_023313725.1 Lithobius niger | reverse complement strand
CAACCGATCACATCAGTCGGCAGTCGTTGTGGGTCATCAGTCGCAACCTTCGACAGTCGTCAGTCGCCACCACGGCAACACCGGAAGAGATCGAGAAGCCCTTCAAGCCGAGAAAGTCGTGATCATCGGTCAAGAAATTCGAGAACGAGGTCATCTTCACAACCCAGGAAAAAACGTTCCCACAGTCAAGATTCCTCTTCATCTTCAGAAAGGAACGAAGGAAGGAACGAAACTTCGAAACGGAAAACTTTTGAAATGAGAGTAGCGCAAAAGCACGTTATTATCTGCCAGTGTCATTTTTTTCGGGAAAGGCCTGATAAATCACCAGGGAATCCCAAGGAACCCCCAGGGGCCTCTTTCTCCAAAATGGAAGACGTCGCACAAGAACAGGTGCTACTGCCACAGTCATCGATGCTTCACCGATCGTTACTTGACACTGCAGGACAACTTCGCGAGGGAGGTAGGCCTATTGTTATGGGAAAAGAGTTGCCACATCATGATGCTGGAAAATTAGATTTCTTCTTTGGCACAGCGTTTGGACCTCACCATGCGGACCCACCCAGAGCACGAAACTATAATACATTCAGAGAGGCTGAATATTTGACAGAATCAGTGACTATGGACTATGACTCTTGCCTCCCCAAGCCAGGATTCATCAGAATCCCAATCAAACAATACGAAGCTGAAGAAAGGATGCTCAGGATCGGAACTAGGGCAGCCTCTCACGCAGAACTTGTTGCATCGGCCGCATTAGCCGCACTCCAATCGTTCATTCGGACACCGACAAACAATCAAGAGCCGAGCATTCTCCAGGACTGCGTGGAATTACTGAAGCAAGCAGTTGAATTTCAAAAGGAAACTATTGACTGGAATGTACGTTCAACAGCTAACGCCGTCCTTCATCGTAGAGACGCTTACTTACGGGAAGCTCCGGCGATTCCCAAGGATACGTTGGGAAAACTTAGGCTCCTGCCGTTTCACCAAACCAACAAATTGTTTAATGGGGAGCTGCTTACCATCGCTCCTGAATTAAGGGACAAAACCAAACCAGAGAAGAAAGAGGGACCCAGGAAAAAGAATTTTTTCCCGGGGAAGTTTAATAGCAGCAAACCCTTTCAAGACCCCCACTTCGCAGCGGGACCACAGCAAGGAGGGGTACAACAACACGGTCCTAGAGGGAAGGACGGCCACAAGGAGACCCGTGACCAGAACAACTACCAGCGAAACCATCCATTCCTGCCACGCAAACGGAATGGCAGGGGACGGCGTAAGGCCCAGTGACGCCATCTGGAACGAACCAGCCCCTCTTCACCGGCAGGTGGGGGGCAGGTTAGCACGCCACCTCACCACGTGGAAATTGGTTACAAGCGATACCTTCGTCTTGTCCGTAGTCAAGCACGGATACAATCCTCCCTTCTCCTCGTTCCCAAGACTAGCAGACAAAGCCCCACACCAGATGCTAATCAAGAAAGACAAGGCACTGGAAGGAGAATTAGAGATCCTCTTAACAAAAGGAGCGATCGCGGAGGTACCCGCGGAGGAAGAGGGATTTTTCAGCCCAGCAAGGGTGATCGAGAAGAAGGGAGGAGGAAGAAGACTGATTTTCAACCTACAACTGTTGAACTCCTTCATCAAGGTACAGCATTTCAAAATGGAAACCCTAAAGTCTATAAGGGAGAGCATACGGGAGAACGAATTCACAACATCAATAGACCTGGAAGATGCATACCTGCACGTACCACTCCACCCGTCATGCAGGAAGTTTTTCAAACTAGCAGTCAACGGAAGGGCATTCCAATTCCAGGTCCTCCCGTTTGGGCTGAACACGGCTCCGCACTTGTTCACCTCTATCCTAAAACCGGTGCTAAGCCTACTACACCAGGAAAGGGTGAAAGCACACGGTTATTTAGACGATTGGCTCTTAAGGAATCTTCAGGAAAAAATCCTACGGGAGCAAACAAGATTGACTTGCAACCTGTTGAACAACCTGGGATTCGGGATCAACGATCAGAAATCCAGGCGAGAACCAGCACAATCCTTCACTTTTCTAGGAGCGGATTTCAGGTCAAGATCATTCATGGTAGCGCCTTCGGAGGAAAGGATCTTCAAAACTCAGAAAGGAGTCAAAGAAATCCTGGAACGCGACCAGATATCGGCAAGAGACCTCAGCAAGCTGATAGGCCAAATCGACTCGATGGCCGATCTAGTGCCCTGGGGATCCTGGAGAGCAAGGAGCCTCCACTGGTTCAGGAAGACAGCGTGGCCAGTAAGAATCTCGTGGGAAGATCCGATTTTTTTGACCCACCTTCCCAGGGAGGACGTCAAATGGTGGGGAGACCCACAGAATCTGAGGATAGGTGTCTCAATCCACAACCAAGTAACAACGAGAACACTGGTTACGGATGCATCGATGTCGGGATGGGGAGCTCACATGGGAGAGGAGCAGCTCGCAGGGATTTGGTCGACGTCGGAGTCCAAACTTCACATAAACAACCTGGAGCTGAGAGCGGTCCTCAAAGCCCTACAGGTGTGGGGCCCGAGCATCCCGACAGAGACGATTCAAGTGTTGTCCGACAACACGGCCACAGTTGCTTACATTCGGAGAGGAGGTGGGACGAAGTCGTTTTCACTACACAAGGAAGTGTCGGAAATCTTCAAGTTATGCATCCAGTTCAGCATCAGCCTGATACCTCGGCACATTGCAGGGAAAGCGAACGTGTTAGCAGATCAATTTTCCAGACAGAACAAGACCGCACCGGCGGAATGGACCCTGGATATGGAAACTTGCCGAACAATCTTCATCAAATGGGGTCGTCCGATGGTAGACTTGTTTGCCACCTTCCTAAACACAAGGTTGATCAACTTTGTTTCACCATTCCCAGACGAGAGAGCCTGGGGAACGGATGCCTTAAGCATGGATTGGAACGGGATGTCGGCATACCTGTTCCCACCATTCATCCTGCTCCAGCAGGTTTTGACGAAGATCAGGAGATCAGCAGGAAGGTTCATCCTGATAGCACCGAACTGGAAAGCAGCAAGCTGGTACGTCGACCTTCTGGAACTCCAGAAGGAAGACCCAGTTCCCCTTCAAGGGAGAGATCTGCTCTCCCAAAACCAAGGGAGGTCGCTGCATCCGGACCCAGACAAACTTCAGCTTCACGCGTGGTTGCTGTGAAGAGGAAACTTAACGCAGCGGGTTTCGAACCACAAGTGGTTGAGAAACTCATCCTTTGCCATAGACAATCAACGAGAGAAGTCTATGACACAAAGTGGAGAAGATGGTTTAATTGGTGCAACAAAAACCAAGTAGAACCATGTAACCCGAAGGAGACCGATGTAACGAAATTCCTAGTGGAACTTTTCGATGAACGTCTTTCAGTCCCTACAATCAAAGGATACAGATCGACCATCAACTCGGTGCTCACGTTTTACGGAAAACAAGATATCATCGAAAACGTCATTATTTCAAGGCTCATGGAATCTACCACTGGTGTTAGAACATCTATCGGGCCCGCCTTACGAACTTCTGAACAAAGCGTCGACCCTTATGATGACTCAGAAGACCCTGTTCCTGGTCGCCATGGCTACTGCAGGAAGACAAAGCGAAATCGCAGCTTTATCCAGGGACAAATCATGTTTCCAAGTAACGAAGGGTTGGTCACAAGTCACGATGGTCTACAACCCTAGCTTCAGGGCCAAAACCCAAAAGCCCGAAGAATGGGCAAAACCCATCACTATTCAGGCACTCAGCCCTATCCTGGGTAGAGAGGAAATGGAAGGGACACACTGTCCAGTCAGAGCACTCAGATATTATCTTGACAGGACAGCAAACTGCAACTTGGAGGGGCAAGAGTCTTTCACACCTTTGTTTCTGGCAGTCGACACAGCCTCGGACAAACCAACAATCATACCGAAGCTGTCGGCAAAGAATGTTGCAAAGTGGGTCTGCCAAACAATCAGAAGAGCTTATGAATCACCTACAGAATGTCTTGACATTCCCAATGAAGTTAAAGCTCACGAGTTAAGAGCATTGGCGGCTTCCTGGGCGTTCACTGTCGGTATTCCACTTCAGGAGATAACGACAGCATGTACGTGGCGTCATAAATCAGTTTTTATCAGCCACTACTATAGAGAAATTGGGGAGACAACGAGCCTCACCCAACTAGGCCCACTGGTTGTGGCAGGAGCCATCACCCAGAAAAAGCCGGAGTCAAAGAAGAAGATTTAGAGGTAAGACGTTAGTTAAGTTAGTTGGTCCCTATGCTACCCCAGTCGCTGGCTTGGCCCACCTCCTATTGGACGAAGTCAGCTAAAAGGGAGGTGAGTATTTTTGGAAGATGTAAAAACTACAGTTTTAGAAGTAAAAGTGGTTTTTACTATCCTAAAATACTCACCGGAATGGGAACCCACCCGCCAACCCCGCACAAGCCAGTATGGGGTGCGAAAAAAGAGACGATCTAGGTCAGGAGGAGCCAGTGGTCGGTCGCTTAGCGCCTAGGGGTAGACTGGGAGTAGCATAGGAACGTTTCATGGGCAGAAAGGAGCTCAAAGCTCACGAATAGCTAAAAGGGAGGTGAGTATTTTAGGATAGTAAAAACCACTTTTACTTCTAAAACTGTAGTTTTTGGACATGTTGCTGGAGGGGAATGCAGATGGCAGGATCTGGTATCAGCCCTATCGAAAGCCAGCAACATCAGGCAGAGGAATTCCTTACACATCTGGACACCCCAAAAGCCAGCTTAGAGCAATAGCACAGAACGAGTTTTTCAGAGTTGTACAGAATTCGAGAGATCTGAGAACAGCGAAGCAAAAGGCAGGTTTGTCAAGTTACGCTATCCACCTGGCTGCCTAAACAGATTGATTCAAAAAGCAGTGGTAGTAGAAAAGGAAAGAAAAGAAAGAAAAGCTAAAAACCGAGAAGAAGGGATAGAAGATAAAAAGAAGAGGGAGATGGACAGTGTGAAGGAAGAAAAAGGACGACCGAGCATTTCCCTAACCTACATGAATGAAAGTACGGACATGGTGCAGCGAGTACTGCAGAAAAATGGGTTTGATTCTTACATCAAGAATAGCAAAGGGCTAAAAGACCGCCTTATGAAACGAAGGAATCAATCTGGACAGAACATGAGAAAACAGAATGAAGTGCAAGAAGCGGAAGAGAAAATCCTGGAAAAAATCCGAAATACAAATGAAGGAGTGTACCGAATTCCATGTGGTGACTGTAGTGCAGTCTACGTAGGTGAGACAAGGAAAGGAATTAGGACCCGTGTCAAACAGCACATGGCCGATGCTAGGAATAAAGTTAGAACGAACAGCATTGCAGTCCACCGCATGGAAACTCGGCACAATATAGATTGGGAAGGAACAAAAACGCTCCTATTCTCAAATTCGAAAAGTGATATACATCTGAGAAGTCTTGAATCCCTGGCTATTCAACACCACAACCGAAAGAAGGCTGTGCTGATGAATATCCAGGGACCCTCAAACCCTGGAATTCAGTTTCTAATGCGTGGAGAACTCGATCGCCGGCTGCGTGAGAAATGGGCGACAAACCCAACGAATAACGGCAACCGCGCTCCAGATTCGCAACGTGCCCAACAAATACCGGAGGCCGCGCCCAATATTCGAAGCAGACGAACGCTCGTTACGAAGTAGTGATCTGTGTTGTTGTGAAGCCTGAAGATGAGAGACGCCTGAGCCATTCCACCTGCAGGACTGCTGACTATCGAAAATTTGCGGAAATTTGTTGTTTTTCCTGTGATTGTGAAAATAAGCGTCGATTTAAGGTGATTTTTCAACATTAATTTTTGGAACAGAATTTCTAAATTTTTTGTCTTAAAATATAAACTTAACTTCTAGACTTTGAGGGAATTTGTGGGTAGCCAAACGCAATCGGCATTTTGGTTTAGGGCACCCATGATTTAAGGGTACCCATGATTTAAGGGTTTAAGGTCCCCTTCCTAAAAATCGGCTTTTTTTCTTTGTTTATGAACTCAGTGTTCATTAAATAATCCAAGATCACCGAGATCTAGCATGTGTTATTGTTGAAGCAGGAGTTTTCAAAAAGGTAGTTTTCCTTGTGATGATTGACTGACTTTAGCGCAAGAGTTGCTAAAGCTTTCTAAGACTATTTTACATTCTGCAAGGGTCATGTTTGTAACTTAGAGAGTTGCGATAACTCACTCCGACTTTTTTCTAGTCCAAATTGTAATGTGAACTTTAACTTTAAGTTCAGTGTCGATTTAATTGTAAATCGTGTGCTTTTAATTGTAAAGCCCCAGTTTTATTTTTGTAACCAACTAGTTACTCCGTGTGTAAAAATCTTGTCATGTTTTATTAAAACAGAAAAGAAAGTTGGTTTGAACAACAAATTTTGACTTCGAGTCCGATTTAATTTGCAAGGGTTATTTTAATTACAAATCAGTTTTTATTCTAACTCCGAAGTAGGCAATTAAATTAACTACCCATCGTGGTGGCAGTAAACCGTGATAGATAGGTCATAAAAGTTTAGTTAGGACGTTGACGCTCTTCTCCTAACCGTGCAGTAGACACACTATGCTGTTTTCACAACAAAGTAAAAACCGCAACTTATGATTTACTCTACAATTACCACTTGTACGCCAGATTGTCGGTGCTATAGACAGTAGGCACCTCAAGTAATGTAAAGGCAACAATGCTAAAATTGACAGGTATTGTACTTTTCAGCAAAAGAAACCATTTTTAGCCGACCTGGCTGGGGGCCGGCAAAATGTTCTTTTCATTTGATAAAGTGTTACAATGAAGTGTCATGTAAAGGAAAAACAATGAAACAGTTTCCCATGTGAAACAAGGGCCTAAACAAAGTGAGAGCAATGGCCGCTATGTCTTATTAATATTGCCGCGACGCCAGCGCTCCTAGCGGGAGAGGGGCTAAACTTGCATTGCAATTTTAAATGTTGTAGGGGTTTTAAATTCGGACAATTTAAAGCAAAATCGAAACGATTTAGCACATACTGACGGTAAGTATTTTTGGATAATAAAAACTTATTTTTATTAGTGTTAACATTTTCGTTTTAGGAAATTGAAAGAAGAAGATTGTTACTTCGTGAGAAACGAACTTTAGTTCAGGAAGTAGAAGAAGAGTTGTTGGATGTGGAAGATGAAGGAAAATCAGAAGTGGAAAGTGAAGAAGAATCGTCTGAATACGAAGAATACTCGGACTCGGAAGAGGAGACCGGGCCTCGACTCAAGCCTGTATTTGTCAGAAAGTAAAGTTTTTTTTTCTATTTTTCTATTTCTGTGCTGACTTTTAAGTGTAAGGGGGCATATATACAAAGCGTAAAATCAAAATCTAAAAAAAATGGCACTAGTTACAAAACCTGACTTTTACACAAACTCCGGTCCGGTTTTGTGCTTGTTAAATGTCATTGATGCTAATACTAGCTGGTATACTAGTATAGTTTTCCCAAGATCAACCTACGGAACTTCCTGATCCGTCTTTCTCTAGAAAGGACCATGGGTCTTGAGACAGCCCTGGATGGTTTGTGCGCGCAGTCCTGTATTTCCGCGAGGGGCTTGGCTGCTGTTATCGGGCAAATGGGCTCTTGTACCTCTCTCTTTCCTCTCGGCACCCCATCTGTTGGTTTCGACATGACGAGTGGTCCCCACAGCTTTCTTGGGAAGACCTCGTTCCCCTCGGCAGTCTCCCATGGGACTTCCCTCCTTTCGTTGATTCACCCGGACAGCCTGACGGTTGACTTCCCGGTTTGGAACCCCAGCCCGGATGTGCACCTCTTCACCAATGTGTCGACAGTGCCCACATGTATGACTTTACGGCGTCGGGACATCGACTGCTGCCACAGCACGTAGGTACACTTCACATCAACACACTGGAACTCTGTGCCATCTTCTATGTGGTTCGGGAGTGGTTGGCTCTTTTGGCAGGGACGATGGTTGCTCTCATGTCGACAACCTCACTACGGATGCTAGCGTGCGTCGGAGTGGGGGGGATGTGCAGCTGCACTCATGGACGAAGCTGTTCTCCCTGTGTCTACATTTTTCTGTTGTAGCGGTGCGAAAGTAACTTGCGAAAGTGACTGTTTTTGCTATTGCGGTAAAATTCACATAGCTAATCCTACTCCGGAGTGGGATAGAGATTAATGTCCTACACCATAGGCTAAGTTCAAGCTAACTATACTATGGTCGCTGCCACCAACGGTGGGTACTGTTTATTTGCTAACCTAAGGCTTTAGATAAAAATGGTTTTTAGTTATCTTCAAACACTAGCAAATTAATGAAGCTTTAAGAAAAACTGGAGTTTTAAACTCCTGGTTTTTATTTTTAACTCATGAAAGATCGAACACTTTACAATTTACACTTTGGGTAACTAGTTTTTAAATAATAAAAAAAATCGTAAGGCTTTACATTAAAAGCACACTTGAGAATTTACATTAAATTCGTTCTTAGAATTTCACAATAAAAATTCAGTGGGAACTACACAAGTTCGATTACAATTTCGATTAGAAAAAGGTTTGAGGTACCTAAACTCTTTACATTATTAAACGCACCTTGCGATAAAATAAAGTAACGGTAAGTTATTAACGCACTTTAGCGAAAAATAAAATACTCAATGTTGAATGTACTTCACCTAGCCCCTACAAACAACCGTCAAAATGATCTAGTTAAAGTCGGGTACCAAACCTTAGGAGTACTCTGCTCCTGCGAAAATAACGTTATTGATCATAGTGATCTTTTGATTATTTAAGCCAACACCTAGGGTTGACTGTAAATAAAGAAATAAAAAGCTGTTTTTTTAGGAAGGTATACACTAAAACCCTCAAATTATGATGGACTGTTGGCAGGAATGCCGATGGCAAAGTCCAGCATAAAAATCTTCTAAGAGAAAGTTAGTTTCAAGTTTAAGTTTAAAAATTTAGAATAATTTTCCAAAAGTTCAAAGTTAAAAGTACAACTAGTTACCAACCACTATCTTGCCCGGCATGGCAACTGACGGACCGGAGAATACAGCGATCGATATGGCTACTAATTTTCTAACACGTGTGAATAATTACCCCTCCTAGGAATACAATCCAAACATCCAAATGATTTCTTGGCCGCGGTTCCACGACGCATATGCAACCGTAAAACCAGTGGTCGCTTGCATTTCTAGCTTTTGAGTTTTGATCATTAACTTTGATGGATGGCATGGCGTCGCACACCTCTCAATTAAAGACGAGCCCACTACGATTCTTCATTAGTTTCATTTTAAACTGTAAGTTTAATTAGAACACTAGTCAACTGAATCAACATTAAAAATATTCAGCACCCATTGGCAGTTTTATGATACGGGAGGCCACCAAACCGTTTAGTCTCGGCATTTTGCACATTTCATTTATCCGACTGCGACGTTGCCACATCGCACGACTGATAAGGATGAAATATCTAGATAGCACAGTCATTGCCCAAAAGTAGTTTTATAAATTTGATTCCCCCTCCCCTCTCCTGACAACAAAAAAACAAATGTCATACAGCGGAAGTTGTTTTAAATATTTCTCCTCCCCCCCCCCCTCCAAAAAAAAGTACTAAGCATTAAAATCATGAACGATTGTCCAAACAAGTAGCCCAAGTCTACGCTAATTTCGCATGCCGACATGAGTATACAAGCGTGTTATCTAGTTCGTACGTATGAGATCAGTGGGCCACGTGCTTACGTCAGTGATCTGTATAATAATAATAGCAAGTTGCCAGTCATTGGTCGGTTGGTGGTGACATCAACCGCTGACGAAGGCTACATAGTTCCCAGTAATTGGTCGTGGATGGATGACGTCAGTCGGCTGAAGAAAATATAACGAACCTCGTACATTTGCTGCGAACAAAAATCTTTGATTATTTCTTGTGGAGGATTTTCCCAACGGATTCGACCCATTTTCGAACTTAGACCTAGAAATGTGCCATAGAATGTGTGTGCAAAATTTGACAGAAATCCGATAATTCGTTAAAACGTTATAGCGCGAACACACAAACAGACAGACAGACACCCAGACAGACAGACAAAGTGTTCGCCTAAGAGTCTAATCGACTCTAAAAATACGCCTTTCCATCGTATAAGAACCAATCATCGTTTGGTTTAAAGTTGTCTGGTTTCGTAGACACTGGTTGTTTTGTTTTTTTTGCTTAAAAGCCGACAGTGGCACAGTCCACGCGACTAAAACTTTGTTGGCCGCTTTGGTACCACAACAATACCAAAAAACAAACCCAAAAACGGTGCGGCAAGTCTGGTAAGTGGCGCCATCTCTTCGATGACTTTGGAAAAAAATGTTAACCCGAACTTGTAGTCCAAGGCCGTCGACATGGCAGGTTTGGTAAGTGGCGCCATCTGTTTGAAGACGTTAGAAAAATGTCCCAACCCGAATTTAAAGGCGAATCCCGTCAACGGATGGCACTACTGGGTGGGGTACTTGATTGTATGACGGAATGGCGTGGCCGGTGACTTGGCCGCCTGCTCCATATTATATATGTAGATGATTTTAACCTACGATGGACTGGGATATTGAAGATTGTCATCTTTCAGCTTTAAGTATGCTTTGATGGAGTTTCATTCGTAGTTTCTGTTAAATAATTTATTCTGGCTTTATTTTTCAGGAGAGACAGAATAACTGTTCAAGAAAAAGAAAAACAAGAGATCAAGCACAAAGAATTAGAAGCTGAGGCCAAACGCTTAGCCGATGAACGACGAAAACAAACATTAAAGGTAAAAATTGTAGAGAGTTGAGGAGTTTGTTGTGATGGTTAATAGCAAATTATGCTGTTCTGAACAGCCATTTGGTATGACCCAGCCCTAATAGTCTCTTTCAGGCAAATTAAATGGCAGTGAACTGACTATGGGTTGATAGTTACAACTCGGCTCATTACTATAAAGAAACTCGGCTCATTACTATAAAGACAAGTCATTTAAATGATCACACTTTTTGTTTTGCAGGTTTTTGCAGTTGTTTAAAAAAGTGATTCTGTTAACAAATTCTTGGAGTCACGAGTTAGTGAAAATTAGCATATTCCAAAAATGAGCCTTCGAATTTGCAGAAAAAAGAAAACCCCAGAAAGTGGTAGTTTCAATACCTTTTCCTGTAAAATTCTCAAATATGGTCCCTAACCTAAAAAGTTGTGTACAAATACAAACAACTTTTACTGTTTTAATCGTCATTTTATTGCTGCTAGCCGTATTTTCACATTGCTGATGTTTTCTGCAATTGGTATAGTAAAAGGAGTACGATTGCATGCACAATGTAGAGATATCCTGTTAGTGACATTTTAAAGAGTGTGAACGGAGCCTTTATGGTTCTGTTCCCTTTAGCATTCATTTGTTTTACTTCATTCTGTTAAGTATTGTAGTTCTATTTAAGAAACATGTAGCCAAACGGTAGATAATGTTTGGCTTAAATCACTGAGTTCTCCAGCATATCCTCTCTAGCAGTTGTACCGTTGGGTTAACGCCATTTACCGCCGACCCCTGAAAAAATTTCAACCAATCCCAGCACCTCCTCTCACCTTCTCCTCGTCACTTTCGGTCCGTCTCCATTCACTTCCACACTCTCCTTTTTACCACTTTTGACGTCGGCGCCGACTCTTGCGGTTGTCTGCGCTATTTAGTTAGAGTTTTTTATTTTTCCAACGGTTTTTGGAGGAAGCTTGTGGTAATAGGTTATCATGCGTTCTTTATTTTGTGTAACTACGAGGTGTCTATGTTGTTTACGAGTAGGATGGACGATGTCGGGGTGAGTATGACTTTTTGTTTGTTAGTTGCATGCGCGTCGGGTTTGCCGACGGCGTTTTGGTTAGGCCTAAGCCACGTAAATGTGGCTTAACGAACGTTTAATTCATGGTATCGAAATCGTGTGTGTGAATTCAAGTTGTTTACGTATCACTGCGATGTGTTTAATTAAAAAGGGTGCATTGTGCCCGTGAAGTGTTTTGAGGCCGAATGGACTACGGGTCCGCGGAATTAGGCTTACGGCTGAGCGGCCTTCAGGTCATGGAATTAGGCTTATGGCCGGGGTATCGGCGCGCCCGCGTTTGTTTTGGTTTTCACACCGTTTTGGAATTAGTGGAAGGGTGGGGGTAGAAATTAACGAGTTAATAGTCCCAACCTCCAGAAAACAGTAGCGTAACAGATTAGTTCGTGTGAGAGACCTACTTGAATTAGGTCTGGGAGCCGCTCACGCCGTCGATGCCATCATTGGGTCGGCTTGTAGTTGTCACACTCAGCTTGTGTGCTTTCCTAGCACCCCAGATCGGTCAGTTTCTTTGCTGGCACACAATGTACGGCATCACTCTCCGGACGTGATCGTCACTCCATCATGGCATCTCAAGACTCTACACGACTAACAACAACAAACGGGAGCATGTGACCTTGTGTCATGTGCTGCGGCATTGTTCGCATGCATTGAAGCCTGGACGCGTTCTTGTTGGCTGCGTCCATTTCCCAACATAATCCCCACTCGCGTTCTGGCTTCATGAACCGAGTGAGGTCCTCCAACTTATTGGTGGCGGGTAGCGGTACACTCATTACCGCTACTATACAATCCTAGCATCTTCACCAATTCACAGTAACGGTCCTTACACAGGGGCTTGGTGAATATGTCTGCCAGGTTATGCAGACATAAACCTACGAAGGTTTCTTTTGTGACCAGAACATTATTTTGATAAGGGTTGTGATTCATCATGAAACTTAATTTTGATTTTGACTACCATACAGATTGCCAATTGCTTTTACCGTTGAAATTTTTGCAGTGACATCTTCTTCTCTCTCACAGCGAACTCCTCTCTTTTACAAGTTGGGATCCCTTTCCCTGCCTACAGCGCTTTTTTTATGGTCTTATTACCATTCAAAACATGGTAATATATGCAAAACGGCTACGTCATCTCCCCTATCCTCCTCACTCCCCATCTGCTATGGAACCCCACTCTTTTTTCAGCCACTGGTGCGGTATGGTCGTACAGTTAGGAGCTAGAGCAAGATTGGTATTCAAGGTTTTATTATTCAATCTTTATTTTTTTTTTTTTCGGATGTGATAGACCACAATTAAGAAGAATTGTGAGGCCCAGGTGTGCTAAGGAAGCCGCAATTTGAAGGATTGCGAGGCACCAGGAGTGCTAGAGAGAGAGACCGCAATACGTAGAAATTGCGAGGCACCAGGAGTACTGTGGAGGCAGCAATACGGGGATATTGCGAGGCACCAGGCGTGCTTGGAAGTTTGAACCGCAATAATTTGCGAGGCACCAGGAGTGCTGTCGAAAGGGAAGGAGTGTCCGACGAGGAGGACGCCAGTCGGGCGTAATGGCGGCCCGGCTTGTTGATGCTGGCGGTTTGGACGTTTTTTACCGGACACGTGGTGTGACGATAATGGCTATACTGTAGATGGATTCGGAATTACTGTGTGCATTGCTTACCCGGACAGCGGTGCCGTCGTGGGAACTGTTAAGTGAATTGCATAAACACTACACAACGTGGAGGATGGTGCGTGATTTGGGCGGCCACGAGGTTGCCACTTGTCCGTTGGCCAAAATCCAAAATGGCGGCGCGGTGTTGTGGTTTGTGTTGCCGCGATGTGTGCTCTGTTGCAAGCCAGATTGGCCATTGACTGTCGTGTGGATCGACCGGTTCCCGGTGGTTTGGACGATGCCATATCGTTACAGGTTGATGCATTGCGGACTTTGTGTGAGACGTCCCGGACTTTGACACCGTTTTCGGGGGACACGAGGTGGCGAGCTGGCTCTTTGTCGGGTCACGACGCAGCGTGGTCGGAGATCGGGGCATCGCCTTGGGTGTTGCGGACTATTAATGGAGCCAGTCTAGGCCTAATGGCGAGGCCGCCGCTACGGGCGGTTTGGGCGCAGGCGAGTTTGGAAGAGGACGATGCTAGAATTGCTCCGAAATTACGAGAGATGGTGATGCAGGGCCTAGTGGAACGTGTTCCGGACGGGTCGATCGGTTTTGCAGTGCCGAAGCCCGATGGCTCGATACGTGTTATTCTCAACTTGAAGATGTTGAATGTGTATGTGGAAGTGCAAAAATGCCGTTTGGACACGCTGTCGGTGGATGGCGAAAATAGACCTTTCTCAGGCGTATTATGCGGTGCCAATGGCGATGAACGCCCGAAAATTTTTGATGTTTTCTTGGCAGGGGTGTGTTTACAGTTTCCGTCTGATGCCTTTTGGACTAGCGTCCGCGCCGTACATTTTTATGCAGTTGGTTGGCCTGGTGCGGTGTTTTCTCCGGCGGGAAGGTGTGTTGCTTTTTGTATATTTGGATGATTTTGGCATCTTGGGGCCTTCGGTGCGGAGTGTGGAAGCCAACGTGCGTCGAACAGTGCAGCTGCTTCGCGAGCTGGGATTTTTCCCGTACTTGGCCCAGAGTGTTTGGTCCCCACACAGAGCTTGTTTTATCTGGTGATTCATGTGGATTTGGTTGGTGGTAAGCTGGTGTTGCCTGACAGAAAACAGCGGGGACTGCTACGTGAGGTGCGCCAGATACGCAAGAAGCCAAGGGTGTCTGTGCGTGACATGATGCACTTGTTGGGGTTGGTCGAAAGTGTCGTCTGTGTGGTAGGGGATGCCAGGCTGCATACTCGTTTCTGGCAAGACGATTTGCGCACGTGGTCTCGTGGTGGTTCCCCGGATGGAGTGTTGTCAGCTGGGTCTAGGTCCGACTTAGATTGGTGGTGTTGTTTGCTGGAGGGTCCTGCGGTCAGTCGTCCGTGGTGTGTTCCGGAGCCAACCGCGTTGCTGTCTACGGATGCCTCGGATGTAGGCTGGGGTGCCACCCTGACTGGCAATCATGCGCAGGGCTGCTGGTTACCGGATGAGACTGGGTTGCATGTTAATGCCAGGGAGCTCCTGGCTATGGTGAAGGCGGTGGAAGCTTTACGGAGAAGCTGCAGGGAGCGGCGGTGCGCATTTTGTCCGACAGCATGGTCGCTGTGTGTTATGTGCGCCAACAGGGCGGGACTCGGTCCCGTGAGTTGACAGGCCTTGTGCGGAGACTGTTGGCCTGGCAGCAGCGACTCGGCTGCATCATCGACGCCTGTTTCATTCCGGGCAAATTGAATTCGGTAGCGGATCAGAACTCTAGGGTGTTCCTGGACAGGTATGACTTTATGTTGTCGCCCGGGGTATTTCGGAGTGTGTGCGACAGGTTTGGCACTCCTGATGTGGACGTGTTTGCGTCGGAAGCAACTGCCCAGCTGCCCAGGTTTGGGGCTTGGGGCAGGTGCCCGGGCGCTTAGTTTACTGACGCGTTCAGTGTGTCGTGGAGCAAGTTTGTTCCTTATTTGTTTCCTCCGTGTCCGCTGATCGGGCGGTGTGTGCAAAAACTGTCGGGGGATGAAGTGAAGAAAGCCATCCTCATCACGCCTGCGTGGTCGGGTGCCACTTGGTTCGTGGAGCTGTCTGCCTGGGTCAAGGAGGGCCCGTAGCCCTTGCCTCAGAAGAATGTGTTGTGGGACCCGTGCGAGCGTAGGGCAGCCTCGGACGCCTGGGGCCCGTGGGTGGCCTGGGGCATTGGGATGCGTCGCTAGGATGAGGGGCAGGTGAGACTCCCGCTAGTTAGTGCACGTTCTGTAATCCTCCCAACTTGTAACACAGAGAGGAGTTCTCTGTGAGAGAGAAATGATAATTCTACCGGAGTAAGGTACTTGCCTGCAGGAGAATTGTAGTTCTCCGAGCGGAGAATGACTAATCTGTGTTACTTTAACTTCCCTCCCGCCTCCCTACCGGGAGTCTCCCCCCCCGAGGCTGCGCGGGGAAAACGAGTGGGGTTCCATAGCGGACGGGGAGTGAGGAGAGTAGGGGAGGTGACGTAGCCGTTTTGCATATATTACCATGTTTTGAATGGTAATAAGATAATAAAAGAAGCGCCGTAGGCAGGGAAAGGGATCCCAACTTGTTACCTAGATTCTTCATTCTCCGCTCGGAGAACTATAATTCTCCTGCAGGTAAGTACCTTACCCTGGTAAAATTATCATTTTTGCTTTCTTTTTAGGTGCGCTGTTAGTGGCCAGCATGTCTGACCCTTTCTCACCTATTGCACTTCTTGGTGCAATAAATCATATATTATTATTATTATTATTATTATTATTATTATTATTATTATTATTATTATTATTATTAT
>JAHWFP010055086.1:13786-25248 GCA_023313725.1 Lithobius niger | reverse complement strand
GAATTTGGCCATAGAGCCGTGACGAATTTGGCCATAGAGCCGTGACGAATTTGGCCATAGAGCCGTGTGAAATTTCGGCCATAGAGCCATAAGAAGCGTAAGCCGTAGGACCGTGAGAAATTTAGGCCATAGGGCCTCGAATGGTTGGCCGTAGGGCCTCGAAAGGTTGGCCGTGGCACCTCGAATGGTTGGCCGTTGGGCCTCGAATGGTTGGCCGTAGGGCCTCGAATGGATGGCCGTAGAGCCTCGAATGGTTGGCCGTAGGACCTATCGAATGGTTGGCTGTGGGGCCTAGAATGATTGGTTGTAGGGCCTAGAATGGTTGGCCGTAGGGCCTCGATTGGTGGACCGTAGGGCCTCGATTGGTGGGCCGTTGGACCTTGAGGCTTGGCAAAATTTTGGGGCGTTGAGACTAGCAGGATTTTGGCCAAGAGCCGTACAGGATATCGGCCAGGGGGCCGTCCGGGATTTTGGCCGTTGCGCCTTGCGATATGTTGCCGGATTGCCCTTGCGATAATTTGGCCAGTAGGGCTTCGTAATGGGGGTTAGTCTGTGGAGCCAGAATGGCCAGTTTAGGCCTAGGAGAGAAGTATGTCGGTGCTGTTGGGCATCGTAAAATTTATGGTCGGTTGATTAACCCATTCTGAGTATTGCATATCTACTTCTATTACTGGTGAGGCCTTAGAGGTATGTTTCTTGGCCGGTGCGTCCTGGAGGAGAGAAGGTTGGCTGGTTAGATCCTGATATGACATATGAGGCCGTGGTGTGCATGTTGGCCTGTGTATCCTTGGCGTGCGAGTTTGGCCTTTGTAGCATGGCAGTGCTTTTAACCCGGGAGACAGGGCTGTGGAATTGAGACCTGTTGTGAAACTTGCCGTGAGGTGGATTTGTGGCAGGGGCTGCCTTGATCCGTAGTTTTTTTGGCCGGTAAGACCTGCCTCGAGATGCAGTTTTGGGCCTGGGAGGCTTGCTGCGAGGTGCGATTTTGCAAACTGGGAGATGGTTTTGGCCTGGGAGGCCTGGGTGTGAATGCTGGGCAGGACTTGCTGCCGCGGTAGGATTCTTGTTGTGGTACCACCTTCGGGTGGGTCGTGGTTTGCACACTTGCTTACGATCAGTCTACCCAATGGTTCAACCGCTAAAGAGGATACGCTGGAGAATCAGTAAATTCTACCAGAAAACTTACCTAGTTTTTGTAGGAGAATTGGAATTCTCTGAGTATCCGAACGCGCAGTTCTACCGTGGGAGCCCGCCACCTCCCTTGCGCAAGGTGTGGGCCTTTGTCAAAAGTGGTGAAACGGAGAGAGCGGACGTGAATGGAGACGGACCGGTAGTGACGAGAAGAAGGTCAGAAGAGGTTCTGGGATTGGTTGAAATTTTTTCAGGGGTCGGCGGTTAATGGCGTTAACCCAACGGTAGAACCGCTCGTTTGGGTACTCAGAGAATTCCAATTCTCCTACAAAAACTAGGTAAGTTTTCTGGTAGAATTTACTAATTTTTCCAGAGGTTTCAACTTTTTAAGTTAGTTGCACTGTTCCCAGTTTCATTTTTCACGTCTAATACCATTTCTTACTATCTGCAAAATTCTAACCTTCAGTATGTGCTTAAATCACTTTGATTTGGCTATTTAATGTCCGATGCAATTTAAAACTCGCCCCGTTTTAAATCTCCATAAGATTAGTTTAGCTAATACTCCCTAGGGTTGCTAGTGGCGCTTCCCTTATATTCTGGGTTTAGTACCCTGGTTATCGCTTCACTTCGGGCATCCGTGTAGGACACACGGATGCTCTGTTTGCTATTTGTTTGGCGAATTACGCCAAGAAAACGCCCAAAGCGCCACCAAGATGGCGGTTGCTTTAAAGCTCTGTGGAATCGTGGCCATAGGCAACGTTTTCCGTTTTGCACTTGCAAGAATACCCCACAGAACTTTCACCCTGCGTGCGGGAAATTGCAGTGAATCTAATTTGTGGATGTCCGAAGACACGCTGGAAGACACATTTTATCGGATGAGAAGTATTTTTTGAAGTTTATTGTTATGACTTAACTAACCTGATTGCATTAGGCCTAAGAGTTTGCACGATCTCTTAAATCGTCATTCTTGTTGATTCCGTGTGGATCACTTTAATTTTCGTTCTCGGACGTCATTCTGCTACTTCTTTCTTTACTTAGGAAGTTTTATTACCGTAAATCGCCTAATAAACGCCCTGGCTTTGTTAACGCCCACCCCCCAAAAATGCCTTAAGGTCAGAAATCGTCTAGTAGCTTTATTAACGCCCCCCCCCCCCCTCCAATAGTTTTTTTTAGTCAATCGTGAAAAATGACAAAGCTTCAAACGTTTAAAGAAAGCAACGTATTATCCCTTTAAATCTTGGTTGTTCCGCAGCAAAATTAACGAAAAGATTCATAAATTTTACGAAATCAACATTTAATTCAACACGATTCTTTTCACGGGAGCATTTGTAATCGCGTAAAAGTCGGCAATATTAGGCCTATGCGATCGATCATTGATGTGCGTAATACGGATTCAGTCTAGTGAAAACGCTATACCTTTTTCTCATTTATTCTCAAATTTAGTTTATTAGATCGTCCTCCTTCCAATATCTAACATAATTCAAAGTTAAAACTAATTTTTAACCATCACAAAACCTTTAAAACAAACATGCGATTCACGACCGGAAGACGCAATACGAAGTAACGTCATAACGGACGCGGTAGACCGGATGTTTCAAGCGCTTACGCTGTCTTGACGCGTCCACCACTTTACGTCCACTACTGGGGCTCCACGGGTCCAGACCTGCGCGTCTATTTCTGCCGGAACTTCCGTCTTGGACGACAATATATAACTCTATGGTGATAAATGTCAACACACGCGTTTTCCAATGGTGAATCACGTTGTCTGTTTTGGAGGTTTGTGTGTTTGAAGGTTAAAAATTAGTTTTAACTTTGAATTATGTTAGATATTGGACGGAGGACGATCTAATAAACTAAATTTGAGAATAAATGGGAAAAAGGTAAGGCGTTTTCACTAGACGGAATCCATATTAGCCACATCAATGATCGATCGCGTAGGCCTAATATTGCCGACTTTTCCGTGATTACAAATGCTCCCGTGAATAGTGTTGAATTAAATGTTGATTTCGTTAAATTTATGAATATTTTCGTTAATTTTGCTGCAGAACAACCAAGAGTTAAAGGGATAAAACGTTGATTTCTGAAAACTTTTAATCAATTTTCCGATTCACTAAAAAAAAAAGATTGTGTTAATGCTCGATTGAACCCAGACCACGCACGTGAATAATCAACTTTACCTTGATGGATTTAGGCCTAAACGGCCACCCAAAAAAACGGCCCACTCCACTTTTTTATCGAATTAATTTTAGCCGCCCATGGGCGTTTAATAGGCGATTTACGGTATTCATTAAAAACTTCCACGTATCCTTGTATGCGTTTGAACTTCCGCTGGCGTACGCACGGCGTATTGCGTAATTCGCACTGACGTGTTTGACTGCTTGCATGTTGCTCTCCGTTTTGATAGCGCGAAAATCTTTGCTGTCTTTAAGACTGATGATTTTTCGTTTTCGTTTAAAGCAGATGGAGTTTAATTTTATTAATTTTGTTAATTTTAGTAATCCCCATTTCAACTTATATTGGTTGATTAATAAAACTGAAGAATTTGATTTAATTTTTACATTCCTTTTTTGATGCTGCCATTGAGAATGCTGCATGTTGGCTGCTTTACCCTAGCGTCCTTGGTTGCATGTGGTAACGTTGCTGTATTATGCGATCGTTATTTTTATTTACGAACAAAAGTCACCAGAAAAACGCACACTTTCACAACAGAAGACACTCGCACTGTCTAGCGAAGTTTCGATAGTTTACTACTATCTTCCTCAGGCCTTAAAGTTAGTTTGGACTCTGTTTACTTCCCTGTTGTTTTCACCGTTGTCGTCTGCTCGTTCGTTGCCATGCTCGAAACTTGGTGTGTTGCATAGCCTCCCGATTTTTGCAGGCCCATCACGCGAGTTGTGTAGCCTCCCGATTTGTCCAGGCCGATCCAGCAAGCTTGCCACGTGAAGTCCCCACTTCCTACACAACTGCCTGGAATGTTCCCAGCCGATCAGATGTGAAACTCTCGGGTTGGAGGGGCCTTGAATGTTCATCAGAGGAATTCCTTTGGCTTCATGTTGACCAATGGCAATGGATTCGAGGCACCGGAGGTGTCTGTCTCGTGCCATGTTGGACTTGATCAGTGTACTAGTGTCATGCCACCTAATCTTGTGCTTTGTCTCCATGCAATGCACTGCGATGCCGTTATCTTTGACTGCATTCCAAACATTTCCCATGTGTTGTGCAAGCCTCGTTCTTACTCCTTTTCTTGTCTCCCCTATGTACACAGCATCACAGTCATTGCATGGAATTCTATACACTCCCTCGTTGGTGTTAACAACCGACCCCATAATTTTCTCATCCTTGGATAATTTTCTCGTCCTTGTGGGACTGCCTTCTTCTTTCGATGAACAATTCTCTTACGAATTCCTTCTACGTTCTTCAAGTAGGTCTTGAAGCCGTGCTGCCTCAGGATGTTTTGCACTGGCCCAGTCACTCCTTCCAGGTAAGTCAGCTTCACTCTCGGGGTTCCTTCATCGATTTTCAACTCATTTAACACATGCTCGACTTCTCGGGGGCCACTCTTCTTCTTTTTCTCGTTTGCAACAATCAAAACCGCCTTCTTTCGTAGCCGATTTAAAAGACCCGCTGGGTAGTCCAGCTCCAAAAACCTTCCTTTAGCTGCCTTCAAGTGAGGTTTTGCGAGATCGAGGCTACTCGAGTTTCGCACTAGCCTAACAAGCTCGTTCTGAGCAATAGCGCGCAATTGCTTCTTCGGGTGTCCCGAGTTGTATGGGATGGCGCGCCTAGTTGCCATGGGCTTAACGTAGGGGCAGAACACCACTTTCCCTCCACCAATCCTCTGTATATTCACATCCAAGAAGGGGAGTGCTCCATTTTCTTCTTCCTCCGCCGTGAAGGGATGTAAACAGGGATGTAAACAGAGTCCAAACTAACTTTAAGGCCTGAGGAAGATAGTAGTAAACTACCAAAAATTCGCTAGACAGTGTGAGTGTCTTCTGTTGTGAAAGTGTGCGTTTTTCTGGTGACTTTTGTTCGTTTATAATGGAGTTTCACAGTACGCAATCTAACGATCTTTTTCGAAATTTTTATTTCAGTTTTAGTGCAAGATTAAATAGTAAGATCAGAGGTTGTTGGGTGAAGTGTCAATAATTCCCTCCTCTATAAATCCGTTAGGAGACTCCATTGGAGTTGGGTGCGATTTTGCATGATCGGAACTACAAATGATGACATGATGTCGCGAGGGAATTATTTCTGCTTGCCTACAGGACACAATTGTCTATCTGCGGCAAAGAAGATAAAGCCTATGATCCTAAAAGATCAAGAATTGGCAGAAGTCTCTAGGCAAACGGACACGATCGGGCCGGAGCCTAAGAGACAGAGCTGAATTGTTACAACAGGAAGGCAATTAAATGTGACATTAGCTCTAAAATAATTACCAAAATAATCGACAACGCACAGCCCATAGTGCATTCGTTGATTTAGGTCCTTCCACATGATTTTCTGACCACGTCAGGTCGAATGGAAAACAGTGGTAAATAAAATGACACTTCTTCGACAGGTAAGTGCCTCTTGTTGGTTATCTTGATGTCGTTTTTGAGAGTACTGGGCAAAAATCAATACGCCAAAACGAATAGGCGAAAAATCAAACAGCACCGGGCAGAAATCAATACGCTCTTACGCCCAAACGCCCATACGCCGAAACGCCATTTCTTTCACGTTATGTACGGAAATTAAAGAGCACTGGGCTGAAATCACTTCTCCTGTTAACCTTTCTGCATTCAGCTGTCTCTTTTCGCTGTATTAACGAAAATTAAAAGAAATACGTGGAATTGCTCAATGTTTCATGAATGTTGTGTTACATCAATGTGGTGATGACCGTAATAAAACAAACGCAGTAAATTAACAAACATGTAATGTAATGTGGACAGCAAGGGGTCAAACTGAATAATCTTTGAGCAAACGGAGACGCCCGCAGCCTAAGAATGGAGCAGGACTGTCACAACTAAGGAGAATTTAAGGCGGCATGCATCCAGATGTTCAAACTACACTTAATACCCTCCGACTGTGGCAAGGTCGCAAGGAATGTTACGAGTGAAACTGTAGTGAAGAAAGTAATTAAAGACCCTATATCTGAGTTGGATAAATCGTTATTTCAACTTTAGAAAGATTGTGACCTGCTGTCTAAGGCACTAACTCAACGTTGCCAAGGATTTTATGGGTCACGATTGAGTCTCAAAACATTGCCACAAATTATTCGACATCACTTGAATTACGGATTTTCACATGATTTTCCCTATCCTGTTGATGTTCAGAGTTGCATACATATTTTTCACTCTCCGAATGTTCTGACGATTGACATACGACTAAAACTTAGAGGCCTGAATAAAATCATTTCAACTGCATCCTGCCCATCGTCAGATTTTTGACGCAGGTAATCGAACCACAGTCAAATAGTCTCCCCCCCCCCCCCCATGACCCACGGCTGAGCTAGTGGACATTCCACTCTTTGATTCTGATGTGGTAAATCCAGCTATGAGCTGGGCCACACAACTCAAGCGATGGCCAGGCCTATTTTTGCAGGTTAGAATTAGGTTCTTATGCATGGAAATAGAGAAAATTGACAAATTTGTCAATGAAAATGGAATTCATAGTAATGGCAGTTATAATGATTTGATTGTTACGCACAATTTCAGAAACAAAATACTGTACCAGTATTCTTGCAAATTTTCAACAGACCGACGACGTCTGTCTTCATCAGGCCTAACCTACACAACTCAAACTTTTGTCAACTACATCGTCACCGTGGAATTCAGCGTTCGAAATCTGCGCACGTGCTGAAGAATGACGAACTTTCAGAGTAGAAGCCGTTATGTAATTTTCAATAATGATTTGAGATGAATGAAAGTTCGTGATGAAAGGGTTGACTGGAACTTTGGATTTTTGAAGGCCGTCCTTGTGCAACGAACCGCTTCAGATGGGAGCTCATGCTTTCGTGATGAAGGTTTTATCTACCCTTTTCAAGGGCGATTCCTGGCTGCTTATGAAGGACTTCTCGAATTCTGCGAACTTTCACACTATGTATGAAAAACAGTGGTATGATGCAAGACTCGGGCACCATCCCTAACCACTGTCTCTCTCTACTTTACGACATGCGTTTTTCGTGGCACTCGTCCTTTAAGTCCAACTTGGTCTCCGCTAGCTTCCCATCATGGCTTCAATCAGACATTCATCCTATTTTGCAATGCTGCACACGCCATACCCTGTGTGACATTGACTTTTATGTAAAGGGATGTCCTTTCAGGGTGTGTAAGGCCACAATGTTAGAGTAACTCACTCGTCTACAAGTGTGTAAATGAATCTGGTTCTTCTCAGAGGTTTTCTAAACGTATCATGGTTCCTTGAAAGCGATAAATATTATCACGGTTATTCCGGTTTCTTGACCTCATTCTTCGGAATGAAAATTGGAACTAAGTTCGCTTAAACGTAGACGCCATTGTCGTCAGACGCACTGTAGGTGGATAGAATATTTACGTCACCCTATCTCCTTCCCACCTTCGGTTGGTGAAGGATAGTACAACGGAATGTTCCGAATGTTACTGAGGCTTTGTTACTGAGGCTTAATCGCACCTTCACCATCCTCTAGAATTTTCAGGCGAAAATTTGTCTGTCTCCCACCTTTTGCCTACTTAAGGTGGTGTAGGTAGGACGCCCTAGCATAACGATGGTTAGGTGCTTCACTTTGAAAGGACGTTATCAGGGCTGATAGATCCCTATGTGGACCCTCCGTTCAAGCCCTACCATCTCTCTTTCAAAAACGCCTTGTTTTTCTTTTAATGGGAAGCGTACTTCGATTTTTCGACGGATGGGCGATTTGCCACAAGCCCTTTTCCCTTTCATCTTTGGTTTCAATAAGGGGACTCATCGACCTTCTCGTTTGGTCCCCCCCCCCCCCCAGGGGTTCACTGTTCTGTTCACTTCTTTTAGCGGATCGAACTCTTCAGGCCGATGGGAACGCCTTCACTGTGTGACTTCCTTCCGTAAAACAGAACACCTTTCGGTGATATGGAAGTGTAAAAGGGGAACGGTTCTTTGTGTCCCTTGTTGTGAAATGTTTTGTAGCGCTGTAATTTGTCTGAACATACTTGTTCGTCTACAACTTTTTTCGTCACAACATGGTGCTGGATGTTCTGTTGACCTTTTTCCTACCAACGTTTCGTAACGCCTTGAATCCCATTGCTGCCTCATATCTGCCTCCCCGCTCACGGTGAACCTTGAGTGGTTTGCTCGTCGCATCAGTCGGTGACGCCATATAAGGCGCAGTGTGGAACATCTGGCCCTTTCAAAGGAGAGTCAAGTGTTCTAGAAGTATGCTACGGAAAGGCTTTCTGTCAATGCAAACACTGACCTTTTCAACGACATGGAAAGGAAGGTCTAGCCGGGGACTTCGTTAGTCGGGATGATATAACGGAATAAAGGTCGTATTGAAACAGAGAGGGTGCCTTGGCCCCCCCTCTTCCATGTTTCGTGGTAATGAATGAACAGGGTCCTACGACATCTGCTCCCACTCCCCTGGGGTGTGAGACTGGAATTGTGCTTCTCTGCACGTCACGTCCGGAAACACCACTAGATGATGATGTGGCTGCGTGTTCATGGAACAACACAATACATTCATCTCCCCACTACCTGCGCGATGTCAGTGCGTCGAGAGGTGAAAGGACGTCACGAGAACATTTTGCTGCAGGCAGTTGAATCGGACATTTATTTGATTCTGCCTTTTACTAATGACTCTTAACTGAAAGAGAGCTGCACAGTGATGAGTTTAATAAGTATGAAGAGCAAAGTTGTTGTTAAAGGGAACCCACACACAGGAGAAAGCGACACTGTAAGGAGCTTTGCCAAGTGCAAGTGGTACAAACTGGGATGGCTCCACATTTGCACAAATGTGTGACACTTCACAGTGAACAGATAATCTGGCACAGTGAAGTTGTAACACTCTTACTGTAAAGCTGTGGAGAGATCATAAAGAAGAAGGCACCAGCAAGTTAAGGTGGGAAGTTTTCTTAAATTAACCCTTTCCTTCACAGATACGCTTTTATACGCTTCTCCATTAATCTCACCCGTACGCATTTTTACGCGTTTGGTATCTCGCACGTCAAATTACTGAAACATAATCATTAAGCAGTTAGGTTACATTTTTTAAGGCATGGTATTGAAGCAGCCTTGATATTTTAGAATTAAAAATAAGAAAATAAAAAAAAAAAATACGTGCTATGATTCATTACGGACAGACAACATAATTTGAAACTGGTAATTTTCACGAGAAAATGGGGATGAAAGTTCTTGTAAACATCGGCGAAGTAAAGGGTTTAGCTTTATGATCAGTAAAAGTGTGTGTGTGTTGGAAGGTAGGAATCTCTTGAGTTTCGCGGAATCTTTTCTGTTTAGTTCCCCTTCCAGTGTCTGGGTACATCTTACTATGGTACGATGACCCACCCTTGACATGAAACGCTTCATCCTCACGGTGGAAGTTTTGGCAACTGTCCTCCAAGATGATGGTCTTCGACAGGGAGACGGGCAGGCATTTTCTCTGCCAATGGGACTAAACTTTAAAAATGTAAAGGAAATCTTGGTTTCTACGGTAAAGGGAATAGCATTTCATTCTTGTCTTTGTCCAATGTGTTAGTAATCTTCTTCAAATTGATTGAGGGATTTTCTACACCTCAAAGCCTATAATTTGGCTATTTATGCTGTAGTCTTTTCATCACCAAAATCATATCTTTTCTGATGCTGGACTTAGATAATACTAGTTCAAGGGATTGACCTTTTTTCCCCTTCTGTCTTAACGGACCTGTCAGCATTCCCAATGAGCTCATTTACAGGGCTTCAAGCCTGCGTTTCTTCTATAGTCAGTCTTCCTGGTGAGTCTTGCTTTAGCAAGAAAACACAGTAGGCTAGCTAAATTGTACAGGAAAGATAATGAGTCTCAAAGGCCTGTCACTGTCTCAAAGGGTTGTCCGGTGTGATTTCACATTCCCGGTGGAATCCAAATTGATGAAACAGTGACCCGAAGTTGTGCCTAGACCCAGGGCAATGAACACTTCAGGTCTAGTTATTTTCCTGGAGGAACGGGCTAGTCCCCACGCCTAGTCACACTTCTAGTCCCCATGTGGGTCTACCTATCTTGAAGACCTTAGGACTGTGGTCTTATCCACCTACCACGTGGCTAATCTCGCTTTCAATGGACTTCCTTCAACACGAGTTTTCAACTGTGACTGGTGCTGCCACACGGGAGAACTCTCATTTCCAGTGACAAGCCTTGTAAACGGTGGAAAATGGGGAATGTCAACGTAATGACTTCTGCGCAATCGAGAGTGGTCAGTCATAGACAGTGCAAGGATGTTGTGGTTGTGGAGGATTTCATGTTTTGTTGGAAGTTGACACTTCTATCAAATTGGCACAGCGCATAAACTGGGTACAACAGAATACCCTATTGCATAGTGCCTATGCATGTCGGTGAGCAGAGCTTCTGCAACGATGATGCGAAGCAACCTGTTCACAGAATGTGGTAAATTTCGAGAGCAGTAAACGCCTGCAGGTTTAAAGGGGTGGGAATTTTGTCTACTCTCTCGTTAACTGTGTTGATAAGTGTCAGTATGCTACGTTGAATGAGGTGGAAATCTCCAAGTTTAGCGGGTTCGTGCTGTCCCTCCTACCAATAGGACAAAGTTAGCACATACTGAAGGTTAGTATTTTGCAGATAGTAAGAAACGAAAATTTTAACAAACTTAACCCTTAAAGTGCGGGCGACGAGTATACTCTCCAAAAACACAAGCACAGCTTTGAGTCCAAAGTATGCACGAGATGGCCAACAATGGAGAAACGACAACAATACTAGGTTCCCTTAACAAGCCGACTCTAGAGACGGCCGTGGCCGAGTTGGTAGAGGCGTGTGCCTGAAGTTCCTGAAGCTCCTTCAAGTTGCTAGTTCGAGTCCCATCCAGGTTACCCCTACTTTTGTGGAGATATAGAAAATTAATTCAGCAGTTAAAGGGTTAAAATTAGTTTTTACTATCCTAAAATACTTACCTTTGGTAGAACCCACCCATCCTCCCCGCTTCACGAACCCGCTGCTAACCGTGTGTTACAACGGTCGAAGTGAAGTGATAGCCAGGGTACTAAACCCAGAATTTAAAGGAAGCGCCACTAGCGACCCTAGGGAGGATTAGCTAAACTAATCACTCGAAAAACATCGCTGCAATTCGTACTGTGAAAAGATCGATCCGTTATAAAATAACACTACCAAGTTCGCTAAAATTCACAACTCGGACTCG